>CM054931.1:522193-567514 GCA_029168755.2 Tillandsia fasciculata
CTCTTTCTCAAGCCTCCTCAAGTTACTTCATCTATCCCTCTCTCTCTTTTATTAATTATAATTGAAAATCGAAACGAAAATTTAGAAAATTTAAAATGCGTAAGTTACGAATTTGAAAAAATAAAGCAACATGAGAATATTATTTTTTATTTAATGTAATTTTTTTTTTTTACATTTTCCTTTTCCTCTATTGTCTTCTTCTATCTTCTTCCCCCTCTCAATCACTTTATTATTGTATTAAATACCGAATCTCATATTCCTAGCGGTGGTAGAGGAGGCGATGCTCTCTTCGGTGCTTACTCTCAATTCCTACAACTTTTTCGACACCGTCTTCAATTATCCCTTCATTCTCATTGAGTTCTACGCTTCCTTGTAATTTTTCATCTGATTCTCTTGATCTCGTCTTATAATTTTAATGTAGAAATTTTTCATTCGATAAGATTTTTGACATTATCGTGTTTTTTACGGAGAAGAAGTCGTGATTTTTATTATATATTTGAATGTTTTAGAATAAATTTATTACTTTTCGATATTTTTTATATATGATTGAATTCTTATTTTATTATTATTATTATTTTTATTTTTATTAAATTTGATTAATTCAATAATTCTCAACTTACCAATATCTTCACTAATGATAAAATTGACATATAATAATAAATTAAAAAAAATTGTCGAGATATTTTTGTAAGGCTTCCCACCAAAATATGCGGATGCATATACAACAGTTACACACCATACAATAAAATTATGCTATATCGATATTTTTAAGTATTTCTAAATTCTGAAAAAAGTATCGTCAGACACTTAGTATTATTGTCGCTATATGTGCAATCGTTAGAATGTATAACGATACTTTATTATAATATATTTTAAAAATATATTTTTATAACTTAATTTTAAATATAAATAAAATATAAATAGAATATCTATAAAAAATTATTATAAAAATATATTTTTATAATTTAATTTTTTTATAGCAAGAGGTGCATCTCATGAAATTTCAATTGTCCAGTAAAAATAAAATTTCAAGGGCATCTCTTAGATGGTCCTCGTGTCGCCCTCACAATCGTCATAGAGTGGATTTTTTCATTTTTCGGTGGTCATGATCCATCGCGGGAAAAAAGTATGCAATATGACAATAACACCGTAATATCTCTATGCACAACTAATTAAAATATATTTTTAAAAAATAAAGAAGTTTATAATATATTATATGAGTGACAAAATATTTCTAATTAATCATCCATCCATTCATCATATATATTTTTTTAAAGATTTCTATAATAATTAATTTAAGACAAATTATCATAATGTACGGAGAGGTAGAGTACGGACGCTGGGTCCATCTTATCTACCAGGATCGAAGGAAGGATAGAAAATTTTAAAAAATATTATTTGTATATTTTAAATAAGATATATATTTTATATTTTAATTAATAAAATTAATTTTAATTTTAGATAGATAAAATATATATTATATATTTTATTTAAAATGTATAGATGATGGATCACTATTTATTATTAATAAAGTAAAATAAATTGTAATATCTCAATTTTTGTTTATTTTAGACTAGAACATACGAAATATAGTTTGTATAGCTAATCAAAAATTTATTTATCACATTACACATATCACTGCATTAAATAGTTAAAATTAATATTTTGAAGATTTGTAACAATATTACTCAATTATTTTTCTTTCATGATTTGCTGTCTCATTATTAATTTCTTTTTTTTTTTTTAATAGCTATTGATCGATCACTCTCTCTCTCTTTTCTGATTTTTTTTTTTTTTTTTTTTTTTTTTTTTTTTTTTTTTTTTTTGCTATTAGTAATGGATGGTTAATTAACAAAATATACATTTCATCAGCAATAATAACATTTAAAATAATATAAATTTAATCAATTTAATTATTATTAAGTCATAAATACATCTCCAACTTAAATGATTAAAACAATTTAAATTAAAAGAAATAAATAAAACTGCAAATCTGCAGAATAATAATTGGAGTATCGACTTCAAAATGACACATGATGATGGGTTCCTGTACATTTTCACCTAAATTATTAAAGTTTCGCTCGAAGTACGTATATAAATGTCGTATATGATATAAGATTACGATGCCGATTCTTTTAAAAGGACGAAGCTTCCTCCACGTCAACGTGGCGTTGAATAAAATCCATATATATATATATATATATATATATATATATATATATATATATATATATATATATATATATATATATATAGAGGGGTGTCAACGAGCCAAACACGAGCGAGCTGGGGTTGGCTCGTGTTCGGCTCGTTTAATAAACGAGCCGAACACGAGCTGGCTCGTTTAAATATCGAGCTGAAAAATTTGGCTCGTGTTCGGCTCGTTTATTAACGAGCCGAACACGAGCTGGCTCGCGAACAACATGTTTGATTTTCATTCCTACTATTAGGTTTTAACTCGGCTCGTTTATTAACGAGCCGAACACGAGCTGGCTCGCAAACAACAAGTTTGATTTTCATTCCTACTATTAGGTATAAAGTTAAAAAAAAATAAAAAATTAAAATTTTAATCTAATAATTAAAATTCATAAAAAATTGATGGCTTAAAATTTAAATGGTAATATATATATATATATATATATATATATATATATATATATATATATATATATATTCGAGCTGTTATCGAGCCGAACACGAACGAGCTAACCCCAGCTCGTGTTCGGCTCGTTTATTAAACGAGCTGAAAAATTCGGCTCGTGTTCGGCTCGTTTACTAAACGAGCGATTCGATCTCGAGCTCATTTCGAGCCGAACACGAGTTGGCTCGCGAACAGCGAGCTGGATTGCCACCCCTATATATATATATATATATATATAAACAAGAGCAGTGGTCTCAATGCAACAGTGAATGGCGTTCAAGTGAAAAAAAAACGTGACCCAATTAATGAGAATTAGTACTATAGCTCCCATGTGGTATTTTAATTCTATTTATTATATTTTTTAATTTTTTTTAATTATTATAGTCTTATTCATAATATAATTTAGTTGATTAAATAAAAATATATCGTTGATGCGATAATGATATAATAATATTATGATTGATAATAAAAAAATAATTAAAATGCAGTGTTATTGTCACATCAACTGCACATTATTATTCGACTAATAAAATTGTATCATAGGATTTGTTATATTATATTTTGACCCTTTAAAGTATAATAATTTTTTAAAATTTTAACTTTTTAAAATATTTAAAAATTTAAAAAAATAATAAAATTTATTATTTAATAAATTAGTTTGATATAATAAATAATTCATATGACAAGATATTTTTTAAAACATTGGTATTTGCTATATTATATCCATAAATGCTTAGCGACGTTTTAATAAAATATTATTCAAAAAAAATTTTTATATTGAGATTTTTTTATAGTGAGGGAACGTTCTAGTGTATATAATTAATAGAACTCTTTTCTTTTAGCATATATATAATGAAATTTTGAAATATTTTCTATATTACTTTGCTGATCAACTGCAAATTTGTGCTTTCTTTTTCGTAAGTACATAACTCCCTGGGAGCAAAATGGAATTGTATTAGAATACTAAGACTACATGCACAACCATATTCCTTAGCTTCTATAGCTGTAATGAAGGTACATGTCACACGCAAGGATAATTATTGTAAGAGTAATGCTACATGTATATTTGTACAATAAGGTAAGATGTATTTCATGGTCTTTCTACAGCTAAAATTTATCAATTAATATTATCCTTTTTTTTTTTTTTTTTTTTTGGCTTATTATACAAAAAAAACTCCTTTGAGATTTTTTACACTTATGGATGCAAGGGCATAAAATGTACACCCTTATATAGAATGTACAGCTAGTATTTTTTTTTTTTTTTTGGTAATTAGTTTACGGCTCTAAATGAAATATTGAAATTTTGTTTTGTAAATTTACGGCTCACTGCAAGAACATGTTGAACCTTTCTACATAGTGCAGTAGTGTATATCTGTGCATCCAAAAAGTAGATATAAATTTGATCTCAATTCTCAGCGGACAGGGCATTCAATTAACTAGGTACAATTTCAGAGCGGTAGGTAGAGTTGCCATGTCTGGATTGGACTTTATGAAGATTCGTAATTACATGCTATTCTCAAATGAACTTAACGGCTAAGTTTATGAGTGTAGTTCTCCTTCTGTAAGCGTAGGAGGATCCATAAATTCATTTTATGCGCTAATGCTTATAAGTTAATTAAAAAATTTATCTTAATTAGGTAGAATTATGGGATTTAGTGAATCTGAATACGATTGAATAAATATTTTACTGTGATCCATATATGTTTGTAATTCCCTTCATTGATTATGTGAAATCGATCAAGAGGTGGAACTTTGTTATTCTCCACTACTAGAAGATCATATATCATGAAAGTTTTTTAACTTTCTGCCTTTTATATGATTTCTTCGTTAAACCTTTTTTCTAATAAACATTTTGCTAAAACAAAATTTAGAAAATGAAAGAGTATTCTTTTTAGATCTTGTCACTTTATTATATTTTTTACTTTCCAAAATGTTGGTATGCATATAAAGTTTGTAAATGTCCTACATCAGGCTTATAGCCTGGAGTGATGTCAGAGGGGGCACAACTCTAATCAAGAAGATGTGCATATGGGGCTGATAAGGATGAAATTATGTTTAGAATCATTGAAAAAGATAAATGAGAGATTTTATGAAAAAAAATAATACTGTCAAGAAACGCGCGCACACACATTAAAAATTTATTTGGTTCGGATACAAAAAGAGTTATTCCTCTTTTTGTATCCAAACAAAAAGTAGGGAAGGGGGAGGGATCCCCATCTCTCCCCAACTAGCAGGTTGTTTCTGCTTTTGTTGCTTGCCCGTGTGACGTCCCAACTTTCCAGGGGATCATCCATCCTAAAACTACTCTAGCTCCAGCACGTTTAACTCTCTTAACCTCTTGGGTCTTGCTACCACCCAAAATACTATAGCCGGGTTAAGAGTTTTAGTCCTATTATATCATTTATATATAGGACTATTTCAAATTCCGGAAGTGTCACATTCCTTCCCCCTTTAAGCCCTTAAGCCCTGACTGGACGTCAGACTCAAGCACACTCATTAGTACCAGGCGATTGAGACTCGTCTCGCTAGCCTTAGCCGACCTTGGAGGGAGCTGCACTCCACCTATAACGGTCATTAACCGGGGAGCCACACTCTACCTGCTATATAACCCTGGCTCAGCCGAGACTCATCTCACATTTCCGGTTGGTGATTGTCTCTGATACCAATTGTGACGCCCCAACTTTCCAGGGGGTCGCCCTTCTTAGAACTACTCTAGCTCTAGCACGCTTAACTCTCTTAACCTCTTGGTTCTTGCTACCACCCAAAATATTATAGCCGGGTTAAAAGTTTTAGTCCTATTATATCATTTATATATAGGACTATTTCAAATTCCGAAAGTGTCACAGCCCGTGTGCACGCGAATCAAGGCGACCTCCTTCCTCCTCTGGCTTAATTCTTATTATTTTTTTATTTTTTTAAAATTAAAAAATTTTTAATTTTAAAAGATATGTAAATTATAAAATTTAAATTTAAATTTTTTATTTTATAAATTTTAAATTTTTTTAACTTTATTTTTTAATAAATCTAAAAATTTAATTTAATTTTAAATTTTTTTAAAATTTATACAGATTTTTTATAATTTTTTTAATTATATAAATTTAAAAATTAAAATTTTTACTCCGACTTAAAATTTAAAAATTAAATTTTTTGCTCCTACTTATAATTTTTATAAAAATTAAAATTTATACAAAATTTTAAATTTTAATTTAAAAGAAAAAAAACTAAGAGAATGAGCATATTAGTCATTTTACACAAAATACTACTCTCTATTCCTCTTATTCTTCATTCCCGACCAAACACTAATTTTTTTATATCTAATACTAACTTAATATCCAACCAAATATAAATTTACACTAATTTCTACTTTTTCAAAAATTATACTTATCATTAAAACTACTAGTTCTCTCTTATATTTCTACCGAGCGAAACCTAATATACTATATTTTGATGTGACATTAAGAACTCTCTTGAAAGAGAAATGTTAAGCCAACAACCTAAAAGGTTGAACTTCCACTACAGGAAATATATTATTTAACGAAAGGCGGTACCGTCGTTAAAAATTAGACTTTCCGTCGTTAAATATAACTAACGACAGCAAATTCATCCGTCGTGGCCCGTCGTAAAAGCCTCCTTCGTTAAAATCAATTCCGACCAAAATGAACTGCCCGTCGTTATAAACCAATAGTGACCATATAATAGTGACCATATAATTTGTCGTCGTTATAAACCAATAGTAACCATTCCATTTTACAATAACGACCAATTCGACCGTCGTAATATAGATTATAGAAATTATAATGGTTCTATTCATTGTATTAATAACGACCAAAACTTTAGTCGCTAGTATATCTAACGACCATATTTCCCGTCGTTAATAGTATTTCGTAAGTAAAAAAGTAATATAATAACGACCATATTTTTCGTCGTTAATAGCATTTCGTAAGTAAAAAAAGATAATATAATAGCGACCATTTTTCCCGTCGTTAATAATACAAATATTACATCCAATTATTACTTTTAGCAATATAAGTATATTGTATACACAATAATATATAAATATAAGCAAGCTTATGACAAATTCACAATATATGAACAAATTTATAACAATACTTCATTAACAATAAAAGTAATTAGGATCCACAACATTCAAACTTTTTTCCAAACCATTGACCTAACACATTAAAGTTTTCATCACACCATTACTTATATAGTTAACATTCACAAAAAAACAAAATACCTACTACCATTCACCTAATACATTAAAGTTTTCATCACACCATTACATATATAGTTAACATTCACCAAAAAACAAAATGCCTACTACTCATCATTTAAAAAAAAAAAAAAGGATTAAAGCAAAAAAGGCATATTGCAATTCATTGTCTTTCTTGTCCCCAAAATCACCATGAATTACCTACAAAAGAGAAAAAGAATGAAAATTAAAACAATATGAAAGTAATTAAGTCATACAAATAGATTTTGAACAATAAAGCAAACAAACAACTCATAGAATTTAAAAGCAACTTTTGTGTGCCAATATATATACACATGCAAAAACGATAGAAATCTAAATAAGATTAGATTGTTTACTCTTCAAATGAAGGTGGACTATTGGAATGTTGACGTTGAAGCATTTCTTTAATCATTCTTACTTCGGCTTCCATTTCATCCATACGGTTCTTAAGCGAGTCATTTTCTCTTTGAGTTTCACGAAGCTTAGCTTGAAGCTCAGCTCTAGTTCCAATAGTCTTCATATCATTAGGCTTTAAGCCACCACCATAGCAAGTAATATGGTTATGACGTTGTGGCCCAAAACATTCTTCAACTAACTCTATATTGGATAAGGAGGGTCCCGATTGAGTAGCATCAACAATTTTATCCTTCAAGAAATAAGGTAAACAATGGTAAGTTGATAATGCATTAAAAGTAACAAAAATTAAAACAAAATATAAATATATGTTCCACATACATATTGTTTTAAAGTGTCTTCATCTACTAACTTGTCACCCTTTTTTCGAGTCTCAAAAAATATAGTTGCTAAGCTTGGTGGTTGACCGACTTTGCCTCCCTTTTGTACAGAAATCAAACCCAAATAATATTTATGATCAATACAAAAACTAGAATTTTAAAAAAGTATGATATTAACTTTCCATTACCTTCTTCCAAATAATTTGTCGAATTGGCTTACTTCCTGTACGATGAGGCATAGTTAACTTGTTCCTATTAATGGAGTTTCGTTTGCTTGCTGCCTATATTTACATATATAGAAGAAAAAAATTCAAAATATTAGCAAAATGTGTAAGAAAAGTTTATTTTAGAATAAATAGCTTATACTTTAATTCATCTAATGGCAAAAAAAGAAAAGGAAGTGTACCATAAACTTTTTACTTGAGAAATGTTCCTTAACTAGCCACTCCCAATCATCTCGATCCATATCTTCGGGAATATTTCTTAGAGTTTCTTGTATAGTACTGCATGGTTTTATATATTTGCGATGCAAATCTCCCCTCCATTTATTCCACAAATCTTTCAAATGAGTTAAGATATCTTCACGAAACTCCTCCATTTCTTTATTGTCAAATTTATCCTGCAAGTTCAAATCAAATATAAATAAGGTTATAAAACTTATTGTAAATCTAAAATTATATGCTATATCAGCTTACAACTAATTCAATACTAAATTTCAATCAACCAAAATAAAAGCTCCAAATTAAAACTTTTAC
Source organism: Tillandsia fasciculata (assembly GCA_029168755.2). Lineage (NCBI taxonomy): Eukaryota > Viridiplantae > Streptophyta > Magnoliopsida > Poales > Bromeliaceae > Tillandsia > Tillandsia fasciculata. The sequence goes on from CM054931.1 coordinate 530,558, forward strand.
TCATATAACAACTGAAATTGATATCAAGCTAAATAGTTTTATGATCAACTCAAATTGATATCAAGCTAAATAGTTTACCGTCACCGCAGCCCACATATGTTTCTTTTCTTCATCCCTAATCTCCTTCCATGAGTGCACACGAAGTGGACAAATATTACGATCGCGCACGATTCTTCCTAAGTGCCTCGAAAATACCCGATGATTCTTTCCAACAACGCGCTTATTGTAGAATTTCACGTTCAATTTTGTTCCACTCTTCAACTTTGCAACTTCCTTACATTTGTTTTTTCCTCGCACCTTCCTCTTCTTTGGAAGATCCGTAGAATCTAAGAATAGAAAGAAGAAATATTATATATATATATATATATATATATATATATATATATATATATATATATATATATATATATGCATTAGTAATAGTCCTTATACATAAAGGTGTAAAGATAAAATAATCGATAATATAGTATACATAAACTCATAAAGATAAATATATAAAGATTAAATAAATATATAAACATAAATGCATAAAGATAAAATATGTGTAAAAACAAAGTGAGGGAAGTTATACCAGCTTCCCTTGATTCTTCTCCAATTTGTGTTTCTTCCATAGGTTCAAAATTTTGAGGTAGAGAGATATCGTTTGATTGCACAATAGGAGTATCAAGTGATGGTGCAGTAGTAGTCCCTACACTTTGTGATATCGATGGCCGTAAGGTATAGTAAGATCTTAAACCAAATTGTGCGCGCCCCTTACCTAATGCACCTGGTGGTATAAACATAAGCTTGTCTCCTCTAGAAGTGGAATCATTCCCGTTTCGTGATTTTTGCGGTTGCATCCTGTACATATTATAAGAAAATTTAAAAAATTATTCTAATATAATAGTGAACAATCTATCTAAAATTAATTTAAACTCATAAATAAAAATAAATATAATTACATAAAAATAAAAAATTGTCATATACAAAACCATCACATCTTCATAATCAACAACTATGTATTTAGTCTTTTATGATCTTCGTTTTCTCTTCTTTCGTGTGGAAACGGCATCAACCATCATCGGCTCGATATCTTTCCTATTCCAGCTGATTTCATTGTCCATATTTAATGAAGTGGATAAATTATTAATAGGAGCGAACGATTCATATTCTTGATATGCATCTATTTCATCTTGAACATCTTCAGAATCTTCTTCCATTTGTAGTGGCATCTCATATAAGTCACGAGGTTGAGTTTTCTGCACTACATGCCATCCTTTATTAATATTGTCGATAGCATAAAACACTTGTGATGCTTGATTAGCTAATACAAATGGCTCATTTGTTTTCAATAATCTTTGGCAATTAACACTAACAATTCCATATTCATCTGTCTTGATTCCTTTTTCTCTATCATATACATTATACCAATCACATCGAAACAACACTACTCGATGACCTCCAACATATTGTAATTCAATGACCTCCGTCAAAACCCCGTAGTAATCTCGCTTTTCAGTTGTGGCACCAGTGTCACCAACTACAACCACCCCACAATTTTGTGTTTTTAAGCCTTTGTCGCGATCTTTTATCCGAAATCGATATCCATTTATTAGATAACCATTATAGCATGTGACATATTTAGTAGGACCACGTGACAAAGAAAGCATGTGTTCCATGATCGAGCTTTTGTCTTGCTCATATAGATGTGCTACCTACAAAGTGAATAGTAAATTAAACATACTTCATCCTATATATATTACAAATATTGATTGACAAAATTATTAATTAAAAGTGAGCTTACCTTGATCTTAAACCACTCAATAAAGTTTTTATCACATAATTCTAATCCTCTACTATTATGAGTTTGTGAGTACTCTCTGCATAACAAGATAAATGAACTTAGTATGTATATAAGATATTAAAAAAAAAAAGAAAAAGAAAAAGGGTAATGTCAGTGAACAATAAAATCATACTCTAGAAATGGTTGAACTTCAAGGCAATTTTTTAAAATGTAAAGTTGTGCTTGCTCGAACTCGTTCGCATCCATATCATATATAGTACCAGCTCCTAGCGCTTTTCCAAGTTGAGAAAAAATAGATAAACCTTCATCAGATGTGTTATCTCGACCATCATAATTCCGCTCATGACGATTAAATTTTGTCTCAATGCCATGAAGATATCTTGAACAAAAGGTCATACATTCATTTGCAATGTGGCCTTCTGCAATTGAACCTTCTGGACAAGCTCTATTGCGTATAAACCCTTTTAAAGTATACAAGTACCGCTCTATAGAGTACATTGACCTATATTGGCTTGGTCCTCCAATCTTAGCTTCATTTGCTAGATGAATTGGCAAATGTATCATAACATCAAAAAATGAGGGAGGAAAAATTCTCTCTAATTTACAAAGAGTTATTGGAATTTGAGTTTCTATTTGATCCAAATCATCTGCCTTTAGGGTCTTAGAACCTAGCACAGTGAAAAATAAAGATAACTCAAAAAGTGGTTCATAAACTTCTTTAGGAAGTAAACCACGTAGAGCAAGAGGAAGTAGGCGTTGCAGCATAATATGGCAATCATGACTTTTCAATCCAGAAATCTTATGTTCTTTAAGATTTACACAATGAGATATATTTGAGGAGAAGCCATCTGGAACTCTTAATTGCTTAAGAAAAAGGCAAAATGTGTGCTTCTCATTTGGCGATAACATATAGGAGGCAGCAGGAAGAACAAACTTATCCCCTTTTTGGATCGGATGTAATTCTGGTCTTATATTCATTGCTTGCAAATCGAGACGAGATTTCACTGTGTCCTTTGTTTTTCCCTTGGTATTCATAATTGTCCCTTGTACATTATCATATATATTCTTCTCAATGTGCATTGCATCTAAATTATGACGCAGCAAAAGAGTTTTCCAATATGGAAGTTCAAAGAATATACTTTTCTTGTTCCAATTATCACCTCGAATGTTATGTGATATTTTTACCCTTTTATTAGGAGCTTTTGTTAAAATGATTCCTTCAAGATCTTGCACTTGTTCCAAGATTTCATCACCGCTAAATAATTTTGGTGCACAACCTCGCTCCTTGGTTCCATCAAAAGAATATTTATCATATCGCCACTTGTGCTTATTAGGCAAATATCGTCGATGGCCCATATAACATTGCTTGCAACCATTAGTTAACCTAATAGAAAAGGTATTCTTATTGCAACAAGGACATGCTAGTTTTCCCTTTGTACTCCATCCAGACAGGTTTCCGTAAGCAGGAAAATCATTAATTGTCCACAACAAAGCTGCACGTAATTGAAAATTTTGTCGTATTGATGCATCAAATGTTTCAACACCTACTTCCCATAGTTCCTTCAACTCTTCAATCAATGGTTGGAGATAGATATCAATTGCATCCCCGGGACTCTCAGGTCCTGGAATAAGCATTGACAAAATGAAATTAGATTGCTTCATACATATCCATGGAGGCAGATTGTAGGGAATTAGGATTACTGGCCAAATGCTATATGGTTTTCTCGAATCTCCAAATGGTTGAAAGCCATCGCTAGCAAGACCAAGTCTGACATTACGAGGCTCTAATGCAAATGGTTCATGTAGTTCATCAAAAGACTTCCATGCCATTGAATCAGCCGGGTGCCGCATCACTCCATCATCTACTCTTTTATCAAAATGCCATCTCATAAAAGAAGCTGTTTTTGTTGACATAAATAACCTTTGAAGTCTAGATTTTAGTGGAAAATAACGTAATGACTTCAGTGGTATTTTTTTACCATTTACTTTACGTTCAATTTCCCCACTACATTTGTCATGCTTCCATCTAGAAGTCCCGCAAATTTTGCATGAATCAGATTCTTCATTCTCTTTCCAATATAACATACAATTGTTAATGCATGCATCAATTTTTTGGTAAGAAAGTCCAAGATCATGAATAGTTTTTTTTGCCTCATAATATGAATCTGGGAATGTTGTTCCGCTTGGTAGAATATCTTCTTTTAATAATTGAAGTAACATAGTAAATGACGCATTACTCCATCCTCCAAGGCTCTTAATATGAAACAATTTGATTAGCAAAGATAATTTTGAGCATTTCGAACCATTATATAATGGTTGATTAGACTCTTTGAGTAATTTATAGAAAGACTTTGCTTCGTCATTTGGTTCATCTTCAAAATCTTCATCAATTATCGCAGTATTGTTCTCAAAATTTCTATTCAATTCGGGATATAAATCCCTTAAGATTTCATGCATTTCATCAGCACTATCATCTTCTTCTATTCCCTCATTATCATTATCTGAATCTGAATCCGATTGAGACTCACCAGATCTTTCTCCATGGTGATACCAGAAAGTGTAACTCTGAACTATTCCATAAACTTTCAAATGCGTCTCAACTAGCTCACGAGTTCCTGAATATGTATTATTACATCTAACACAAGGGCATCGAATTTTATTGTTATGTCCTGTACGTTTAAAAGCATAATTCAAAAAAATTTGAACTCCATTTTCATATGCTTCACTTAATCGATCATTAACTAGATCCATCCAACATTTACTAGGTGCCATTTTCTCAGAATCAAGTAGAGATAATCCAAAAAAATTACCTAAACAAACAGATAGTATAATGAGTAATGTTATACAATATTTTCTGAAGAATGTAAATAAACAATTATTGTTAGAATTCATTCATATTAAAAAGACTATTAAGAAGGCTAGCATGCATTTTAAATATATAGGAGCAGAATTTGATATTCTTTCTATTCATAAAAATGGACAAACTTTTTGCAACTTGTCAAAAAACTTAGTAGCAATTTATGAAAATCTATAAAAAGTTTAAGATATAATGTGATTTCACTAATGACACAAAATTAATTATGAGAAGTTTTTGATGAAGAATCAAAATTTGAAATCCTACTAAATAAAAAATAGTGAAAGTTAAAAAATAAAGAACAAAATATAAGCAATGTCTTAATTAAACTCTCGTTGCATACAACTAAAACTCAAATGTTTCAATTATCCTGTCAATCATTGACTCATCCATATATATAGCTAAGTCTATTCTAAACACTAACAAATTATTCTAGCAAAATAATATTAATGAGTAAAATAATATTAACAAGAAACAGAAAAATGTTTTGATTATCCTGTCAATCATTTGACTCATCCATAGCTAAGTCTGTTCTAAACACTAACAAATTATTCTAGCAAAATAATATTAATGAGTAAAAAAAAAAAAAAAATTACTCAGAAAATCGGCACGACGACGGGCTGCGGCACGATGATGGGCTGCGGCACGACGACGGGTTGCAGGGGCGCGGGCACGACGAGTTGTGGGCGTGGGCGCGAACGTGACTGTCTGTAGGTGAGGCGATGGGCTACAAGGGCAGCGACTGGGAGCTTCGGGCCGTCGACTGTGTATCGCGTGCGGTGAGAGTGGGCCGACGACGGAGGGCTGTAGGCGGAGCTTCTCGCGCGCGTTGAGAGGGGTCTGGCGACAAGGGTTGCAGGCGGAGCTTCTCACGTGCGGTGAGAGGGGATCGGCGACGGAGGGCTTCTCGCGCGCGAGCGTTGAGAGGGGCGGGACGGATGGCTTCGAACTGAGAAGAAAAATTAGAGAGGGTTTTTTAGTCTCTGATGGTAGGTGTGGGTAAGAGAAGTATTTTGGAGGAAAGTGACGATAGGAAAAAAAAAAAAATAAGTAAAAAAAAATAAAGAGAGGTGTTGTGTCTGTCTGGGAATTAGCAAAAGTGAAAATTAGCAAAAGAGGAAGGTGAATGGGTTTTAGGAGAGAGGTTGCGTGTGAGAGTAAAAGAAAAATTTTGCTTTATGAGAAAAATATCAAGATTTTATAGTATTAACGACCGGATAAAATGTATTTAAGACGGCTAAAAAATTTTTGGTCGTAAAAAATCTAAATAAATTTGTCCCGCCCGCGGGAAACGTTTTATGTATGTTTTTAACGACCAAATTTTGTTTCCTTCGTTAAAATTTGGTCGTTAAAAATAATAATTCTTGTAGTGTTCTACAACCCTCCATTCAAGGATTGAGCCAAACCCTTTTCATTTTGAGCAATGCTTAATTTCTCTACAATCCAAATAGAATTGTAATTCTATATTTGCCACAACTTTATCATGCAAGGATTAACTTTTCTTCACTACTCTAATCATTCCTTTTTTTTAATACAAAAATTCAAAAAAAAAATTAAATTCTAGGATCAAAATTCATTGATTAAGGATTGTAATTGTACAATCCTTTTTGAATATTTCTCTTGGATTTTAGTATTAAAAGAAATATATATCCACTCGTTTCTTGAGGGACTTAATTGCTACAACTGTACTTACTACGAGGGACTAGTTAATTGCTTCATTGATGATACAATTCAAGAGGAGGTGGGTATTTGTCATTATCAAAAGGACCACCAAAAAAATTACTACTACTACTAAAGGGCTAATAATAAATAGACTTAACAAATTCGGTAAATACTAGCTAGGAAGGGTAAATTATTCTCCAACTTATCATGTTATTCATTTTATTTATTTTTTAAAAAAATAAATTTAGTTGAAAATATAAAGTAATTAAAATTTGAATTTAAAATTTTAAATATCAACTAAAATTTTTGTCACTTGCGTTAGAAATGATCGATAGAAATTTATTATTTGTGAAACAAATTTTGTAAATTTGTTTCCACCCTTGTCACTCTTTAATTATGTTGGCAACTCATATTTATTTACGAGTACAATAATTAATATAATTAACGATAGATTTTACATCAGCATGCATGCGTTCACTTGCGCTAATTTTCGCGAGAAGGACTTTATACAAATTATATAACATGAGGAGAAGTCACAGGTTGCATTAATTTTTTATTTTCATCGCTCAATATATATATATATATAGAGAGAGAGAGAGAGAGAGAGAGAGAGAAAGTAGAACTTATATATTTTTACAAGTGCAAATTCAATTATGCTTATGATTTTTTTATTATTGAATTTGTATTGAGATCTCTGTTATTTAATTTTTTTTCTCTCTTTAGTTCAATTTATAATAACACAAATCTCAATACAAATTTAATAATAAAAAATTTATAAGTATAATTGGGCTTGCATTTTTTTTTTTATTCTCCTTTTGTATTGAAAGTTTAAATTTATAATAGAGTATTTTTTAAAAATTCATAATCCAAACAGTAAAAAGTAAAGTAATATTTTTACAAAGTATTGAATCTTTCAATGTATCAAATATATTGTAAAATAAAATTATATCTTATTTTCTAATAATTGTCAAACAAGCCGTAAGTATGGTATAAATCTACCTATTTTTTCAGTACAAAATTACTATTCCAAATAGTTTAAATCAAAAACTTTAAACAACTTTTTTAGAACGGTCCTAAACGGTCCCTGTCCCGGTCCCGATCCCTTGCGAGGCTTCCGGCGGGGAAAGAAGATTAAGGCTTTGTTTGAGTAGAGCGATAAGGGGTTACTCCCTACCTTATCCCCAAACAAAAAGAAGGGCGAGGGGGAATAAATAAAATTTTTATTTATTTTAAAAAATTATTATGGTGGAAAGTAATTTCATTATTTTATACAACTATTATTTTTTATTTTTTTTATTTTTATTATCACACCAAATATAAATTTTTTTATATCTGATATTAATCTAAAACGCAATCAAATATTTTTTATAATAATTTCAACTAATTTTTATATTTATATATATTTGGAGAATAACTCATTTTTGTTTTTATATCGGAACTTAACGTGCCCTAAAGATTCAAGCAGTAAGTTAGAGAAAGAAGACTGCGAGGCTTTCGGCAGGAGAAAAATGATGGCGCCGCCTGTGCGGTGCGCACATGCATGTATTTTGACAAAGACATCATTCTCATCATCTCTCAAAGAACTCAACTAAATATGAAAGAATGTTATTAGTTTTCAATGTGAGATTATATAATCTCATATGTAGTAGGATAAGTACATCCTTCCAGATTAAATTTATTTAATTATAATATTGGATCACCCAAAAAATTCTAAAATTAAATTTTAAATAAATTCTAAAAATAATAACTTAATTATGATTTAAAGTAATTTGTATAAGTATTTTAATAACTTATATACCAATTGTCTCATTAGGACATGCTCAACTGATTCCATTTTCTCAATATATCAGATTTTCTTATTCTCATCGTCGTTGATATGAAGCTTGTGAAACAACCATAATGCACGCGCCTCTCATCGACCACATTTTTCCAGACACTTGGTAAAGAGAGATCTAGAGAGAACACACACAGATGCATGCACACACGAGAGAGTCGGGCCTAACACAACAAGGCGGCTTTATTTAAACATACTAATTAAACACCGCGTACGTAACACGTCCTGTACTTAGATCACATGCATAACGGCGACCTACAGCTAACCGAAGAGGTAAGGCAAAGTGGAGAACACCTTATTCACGAGCTTCTGCTCCGTCTCCGTCCAGTTCCCTGTCTCTGTCGCCCGCTCGGCGATCACCTGTGTCATCTCAGCGGGGTCGAAATGCATCGATTTCAAATGATCCGCAGTGGAGGGCCCGGCCCCCACCAGCGCCACGTTAAATCCCCCGGAGCTCCCGGCACTCTCCACCCGAACCAAGCTAGGGCCGCCGAACAGATTGTGCTTGTTCCCCATCGACTCCTGGTACGCTCCCGCGAGGAACGTACCGATATAGTACCCGCAGCCGCTTTGTTCTAAGGCGTGGAGGGGGAGAGTCTGGGCCCCGCGATGAACTGGTCGATCTTGCCGTCGCTGTCGCATGTGAGGTCGAGGAGCGTGCTCTTCAGTGTCGGCTGCTCATTCAGCCGGTGTATCGGCAGGATCGGAAACAGCTGCTTGATCCCCCAGAAGTCCGGCGTGAGAGAGAAGACAGACAGGTTCGCGTGGTACCCGTAGGTCGTCTCCTCGGCCGCCTCCAACTGCTTTGCCAGACGCCTGCTGAGCTTGAAGATCTCCACCCCGTGCTTCTTGAGCTGGTCTGCGTGGGGCTAAGGAAGCGTTATTGTTGCTGTCCCTTGATCGGACTGCAGATTTGAGGTTAGCGTGAAGCGTTGCCGGGTTTCCGACGAGCTCGTCTAGGCGGCTGATCAACTCGTCGGATGTGACTGAGTCGCTGGGTTCCTCCACGGCCACCAGTGCATTATATATCAGGATCGAGTGGTGGGACGCGAGGGCGCGGCCGCTCTCGCTGCACAGCACCGGGTGGGCCACGCCCTTCTGGTTGCACACGAGCCTCACCGCCTGCACCGCCGTCGACGTGTACTCTTCGAAGCCGTACGCCACCGACATGTCCGAGGACCCCGACCGCGTCCCGTCGTAGTCGATCCCGAGCCCCCCGCCGATATCGAGGATGCCCATCGGCGCCCCCATCTGCACCAGGTTGCAGTAGTACCTGTTCAATATAAAAATATTAAAATATATATATATATTAGTTTAAACTTTTGAAGATGAACATTAATTTATTTCACGATACCCGGTAGCCTCGCGCACTGCGCTGCCGACAATGGACGTGGTCGGGATTTGCGACCCGATGTGGAAGTGGAGTAGCTGGAGGCAATCGAGCATGTCGAGTTTTTTTAGCTTCTCTGCGACGGCATAGATTTGGGCCTCCAAGAGCCCGAACTTGCCGTGCTTGCCCGAGGTGGACCCGAAGTGGCCGGGGTTGGTGGTCAGCAGCCTCGCGCGGATGCCTACGACGGGGCGAATTTTGAGCTCCTTGCTCGCCGCCACCACCGTGTCGAGCTCATCCTCCAACTCGAGCACGATGATAGTGTTCAACTTGAAGTTGCGTGAAACGAGGGCGAGGGAGATGTAGTCCATGTCCTTGTAGCCGTTGCAGATCAGGTACGCCTTCTGGCTTCCGCTGATAAGGCTCCGGATGCCGAGGAGGAGCTCCGGCTTCGACCCGGCCTCGAGCCCGAAGTTGTAGTCCTTCCCAAAACTGACCAGCTTTTCCACCACGTCCTTGTTCTGATTCACCTGTTAAATTAATACAAAATATTAAATGCATATATACTTCTTTAAGCAAGTTAATTTTTTTTAGTGAATCAGCCATTTACATGATATCAATGCTATCTGAGCTCTTCTTAGGTAATAATTATTGAAAATAAATAAATAAATTGTTACATATACTTCATAATTTCCCCTCTTCTTATCTAATCTCATTCTGTGTTTTATAGCCAACAAGAAAAAAATAATGAAATCAGATTAAGGCTAAAAAATTTTTACTTTTAGAAAAAGTGTTCCCAAATATTCCTATAACATAGTAACATTATATGAACTTTTGATTGGTCCTCATTTTTTGATATTTTAAAATATCAAAATTTAAAAAATAATTAATACTTTAAAGTGGTAGAATATATTTTATCAATATTTAATATAAATATCGATATATATATATAAATTTTTTATTTACAATCGTTTTAAACTACCTTTTGAAATATAATACTAAATTATATTAAAATATTTTTAAATATTATTAAATATTAATTTTTTTTGCCATGCTAGTTTAAACTTTCAGAGCAATCTATTATTTAAAATTGGTGCACCTTTATGGGAAACACCCCTTGATAGTAGGAAGTGTAACCAGTATACTTAATGGCGTTCGCGAACGCAGTATGGAGCGAGTCCAAACGGTGCTTGAGCACGTCAGTGAAGCGGAGGATGAACGGGAACTGGAGACTCTTCGCAGCCGCGGCGTTCACCGCCGCGAGGAGATCAATCTCCTGCTCAGAGGTGGTCTCGACGCCGTTAATCTTAACGGCGACGTTACCGCTAGAGTTAACGGCGAAGTAAGGGTCGCCCCATCCCGCAATATTGTAGAGGTGACCAAAGTTGCTCGACATGGTCTCTCCTCCCTAAAAAAACTAGGTTGCATGAGAGGGGTTGTGTACATGAGTGCGGCTTTATATAGGCGCGCTCCGAGGATACCACCGGGCGCGATAATTTCTCTCTCTCTTATTGATTTTCGACGATCCAGATCTCTTCTGTGTATTTGTCACAGATTGAATGGATGGGATCTGTTTTCGGGGTCTTGTGGGGCTTGCATTCTACGGACCGTTTATTTTTTAAAATAAATTTAATTAAAAATATAAAATAATTAAATTTTAAATTTAAATATTGAATATTAATTATTTAATTTTTTTATCATTTGCGTTAAGATGGTTATTTGTTGATCCCAATAGTTGCATGCTACGCTTCTTTCGAAAAAAAAATTAAGAGAAAATTAAAGGCGCTCTTTGCATTTTCGCTCGCAGAATTTGCTATGATAAAAAAAAGGTGATCACGTGCTTGTGGACGCACCATCGTCCTTAATTGTTATCATAACTAATGGATTCCCCGAAACACGTTTTACGTGCATGAAATAGATGCGCTATTTAGGCCCCGTTTGGTAATGGAACGGAACCGGGAATAGCGGGTTTATCCTCCTTATTCTTCCAAACGCTTCAGGAATTATCTGGTATTGTTTAACCCAGAACAAGAAAAATAGCTGGTATAACAAATTCCATCCTATTATTTTACTATAAAAATTTTTACCATATTACCCTTCTTATCTACTTTATCTCATCCCAACATATTATTTTAATAAAAACTCTCTCCTCACTCTCTCTCCTCTTCCCTCATTTCTCTCTTCCCAATACACTCTCATCATCACAAATCCCTCTCTCCTCTCTCTCTTTTCTTTCATCCCACCTCCTTTCTCTCTTCCCAATACACTCTCATCATCACAAATTAATATTATAAAATTTTAAATTTATTATTTAAAATAAATATTATAAAATTTATTATTTAAAATAAATATTATAAAATTTTAAATTTTAAAATTAAAATGTTGAAATTTTATATTTTAAATTTAAATTTTAATTTGAAAATATATAATATTAAATTAAATATTATTTTTAAATAATATAATTTAATTATGATTATAATTTTATTTCTATTTTTTTAAACCATTAATCCATTAATTAAAACGAAATAATTAGATTTTAACAACTTTTATCACATTTTTTAAAACCATTAATCCATTAATTTTAATTTGAAAAAAAGTTAACATTAAATTAAATGTAAAATTTTTAAATAATACATTTTAATTATGATTATAAATTTATTTTTATTTTCTTAAACCAATAATCCATTAATTAAAATGAGAAAAACGAGTTTAGAAAATTTTAATGACATAATAAAGCTCGTGGGCAAAAATTTATAAATATTTAGTAAATATACGAATTTTGTGAATTTTAAAAAAAAATTTATGTTAAAAATTAATTATTTAAAATTAATATTATATAATTGTAAATCTTAAAATTAAAATGTTGAAATTTTATATTTTAAATTTAAATTTTAAGTTGAAAAAATTAATTATTAAATTAAATGTATTATTTTTAAATAATATATTTTAATTATGATTATAAATTTATTTATATTTTCTTAAACCAATAATCCATTAATTAAGACGAGAAAAACGAGTTTAGCAAATTTTAATGACATAATAAAGCTCGTGGGTACAAATTTATAAATATTTATCAAATATACGAATTTTGCGAATTTTAAAAAAAATTTAAGTTAAAAATTAATTTTTTAAATTAATATTATATAATTGTAAATATTAAAATTAAAATGTTGAAATTATATATTTTAAATTTCAATTTTAAGTTGGAAAAATTAATTATTAAATTAAATATATTATTTTTAAATAATACATTTTAATTATGATTATAATTATAATTTTATTTTTTAAAAACATTAATCCATTAATTAAAACGAACTAATTCATTTTTAACAACTTTTATCACATATTAACTCTTGAGGGCAAAAAGGTAATTTATCCATCTTATCCTCTTTATCCCTCCTATTCCTCATTATTAACCAAACATAAATTCTCTTATCCCTGGCACCATCCCAAACGCGTTTAAGCTCTAGTTCCGTACTTTATACTTATCCCCGATTTAGCCAATTCCAACTTAACCCCATTCCAAACGCACCCTTAACGTTTTGGGCCTTGTTGCCATTTTATGCGGTGTTTCCCGATAAAAAAAATAATTAAAGTTGGATTAAAGTACATCGATATTGACTAGTACTATTTTTTTTTTTTTTTTGGTTAATAATAGACGTACGATATTCATTAAATTTGCTATGATTATTATCCTAGTTGTGTTTGGTTAGCCGTAATATATACAGAATTTTTTTTTTTTTTTTTTTCAGTTTGATTTTTGTTGGTTTTTGACGAATTTTTTTTTTTAAAAAATATTCTTTTTATATTTATATAATGGGGAGGTATTTGATTAGATATTTTTTATCCAATGGAGCATGCTTTCTTCTGGCTTTAGGCTACTTCTCTAGTTTGAAGTCATATTATGAAGAGAATGATTGTATTATGTGATATTTAAAAAACTACCGATGTTTCTATATTGAATTTAATTAAATTCAGTTAAAAATATGGGGTAAAAAATATAATTTATTAGAGACTTAATTAAGAATATAGGTATTAATTAAAAAACATCTTTTTAAAAATTTATGAAAAAATAAGCATGCATCATAATTGACCTAATCATGTCCAGTAAAATAAGTTTTTTTTGCTCTACAATACTAATAATATTTTGTTGCAAAGTAGCAGGAACAGTGATCGAGCTGTCCACTAATACTCTTTTTACTCACAAGAAATTTTGAATTGATCAGTACTTATTTCCTCGATTAGTGTGAAATGCCTTAACATTTCTTTTTATTTGATTCTCAACTACCGCAATAAAATATTTGAAGCAATCTACAATTTTAAAACGACGAAAAAATAAATATATATAACCATAATGGGAATAATCATAAATGAATGTGAGAAAATAACATGTATCATACCAGGCTCTCAACCACCCCAATAATCATAAATGAATGTGAGAAAATAGCATGTATCATACCGGGCTATCAGTGTGAAATGCCTTAACATTTTTTTTATTTGATTCTCAACTACCGCAATAAAATGTTTGAAGCAATCTACCATTTTAAAATGACGAAAAAATAAATATATATAACCATAATGGGAATAATCATAAATGAATGTGAGAAAATAACATGTATCATGCTGGGCTCTCACATTTGTTGGTCCACAAATGTCTGAGTGGATCAGTTAGAAAAAAATGAGAGATACGAGTAGTCTTACCAAAAGACTTTCTACATATCTTTTCTGTAAGACTCGCAAACAAATAGGTCAACCTTGACAAAAGATCCTAAAAGGCATTCTCGAGCCAGTCTATTCATTCTTTTTTTTGACCTATATGGCTTAATCCGACATGCCAATTAATGGATTAATCACAGAGATTAGAAGAAAAAGAAAGAAATGCAAACTAATTATCCTTCAAATTTAATTTAAAGAAACCATTCATTAATATACTATATCCAAATAAAGTACAATAAAAGAAAATGTCTAAGCTGCCTCTGACAAAATGAAATGAATAGTTTAAAATAAATATAGTAAAACTAAAACTGAACATAAATTATATCGAATATCGAGTGCATATAGTACATCCCAAAAAATTTAAGTGCGGTCACTACGCAACTTAAGTCGGTACAAACCAACTCCAAAAACTTTTTATTTCATGTTATTTCCAAAGATGACAAATTGTGTATCCGTTGGTAGTCGATGATAATCTATAAACCCCACTTGATCACAAACTATGTGTTTGTTTGTTTCTATATTCACGATTCAATCAGAAAGAGAATAAGCTACTAAATTATAAGAGTAAACAAAATAGTGTGAACTAAGTGGCGTGTAGGGTTAACTTTTTCGGCTCGGGACAATTCTAAGTGAAATAATCCTTCTGCTTGTAGTTGTAACACATTAGTTTTGCAGCATCCCTGCTGCTAGCACGCTTGTCTTTACGACGCTTTCCATCTCCACCATGAGGAACTTGATCCGTACTCTTCTGTTCTCCATTATTGTAACGTTTCTTACGCTCGGGTGCGATCCTACTATATTTCTCACAGCGTGCAACAAAAGCAACAGAATGATTGGCTTCCAAGTATTCTATCTCGAGTTCGAGATAGCGTGAAATATTATTAAACATTTTAATACTCTCGCTGTGCATCATCGGGAGTTTCATATGGGACCACTCAGTATCCGACCATGAATGAATCACCACAAGAATTTGTTGCTCATCATTGAGTTCGCTTTCAGTAGCCTTACGCTCCTGAAAAATGACACTCACCACATAGAGGTGCTCAGCCATTGAGTGGTTCGAGTTCTTAGTGTACTGCTAAAATTTCATAGTTAAGGCACGCAACTTCGTAACTAAAATTTGCATAAAAATAATTTTGAAATTATCCTATATGTTATTGGCAGTCTCGTAGGTCTCAAACTGTCTAATGAGATCATCTTTTATTGCACACAATATAATATACCGAGCAGTTCAATTCTCTTTGAACCACTTGTGATAGACTTTTTTTTCGAGGTAGAGCTATGCAATAGTACCTTCTGAAAGCACGACCATTTTGATAAAGAGAGTTTCAAGAACTCTTTATTGTTTAGAAGGTATAGTATTTTTTTATGTCATATGCCATAATTCTTTTCATCTAACTTATTACCTCTAATGAGATTAGTTATGGCGTTTTTGAAAGTCATCTCACTATATTCAAAAAAATAAGTTTGGATATTATGCACATTTTAAAAAATTAGTAAGATTGAAATATTATTCGCTACACAATGGGATCGAAAATTTTGTTATGCTCATAATTATCACCAAGTTCAAAAAATTACAATCTTATTAATTTTTTCCATTAAATTTTAAAATTTATCCAATAATTAAAATTCATCCATTTTAAAAGAATATATATTTAAAATATATTTTTACAAACTTATTTTTAAGAACTTATCTTAAAAAAATTTAAAAACTTAGCATCACATAGACTAAAAAATAAGTATTTATGTCAAAATTTAATTAGAAAAATATCGATACGGCGCAAAACACATTCTTTACATTGGCTTAATTATTACATCATTTTTGTAGAATATAATTTACTATATCACTATAAAGATATATATCGAAATAAAAATATTTTATAAGAATACTGTACATATCAAACCGCTTTTTCAAGATTAAATTTTGTTGAAAACACCACCACAAGTACCTATATACTCAATAATAAAATATTGAACATACAATACATTCAAACATTCACAATATACTATATAATTATTATTTTGAACATACTACAGAAACAGAATTAAAAAGAAAAAAAAGGTATTTTAATTATTGCCCATTTGGTTTTTTATTTAAAATCTCGCTTTCGTTACTTAAAATTTTGGATATCAACTATCAAATTTTTTATCATTTGTACTAGAAACGATCAATTGTTCACTTGTTGATCACAATACTAGCTTGTATGCTATGTTTCTCTCTCGGAAAAAAGAAATTAAGAGAAAATTAAGGGCGCTCTTTACATTTTCGCTCGGAGAATTGTGGTCACGTGGTTGTGGGCGCACCATCGTTCTTAATTATTATGATAAGGAATCTCCCCTAAACATGTTTTAGGTGCATGAAATAGACACTATTTAACGTTTTGGGCCTTGTTGCTAATTTGGGCGGTGTTTCCGGACGAGAAAATAATTAAAGCTGGGTTAAAGTACATCGATATTGGCTAGCATTTTATTATTATTATTATTATTATTTCGTTATAGCAAACATACGTATTCATTAAATTTGCTATGTTATTATCTTTGTTGGTATTTGGTTAGCTGTAATATATACAAAATTTTGTTTTTCAGTTTGATTTTTTTTTTTTTTTTTGTTACTTTTGATAAAAAAAAATTAAAATTTAAACTGCATAATTTTTTTTTATTCATTTAAGTTTTTCATCAAATTAAAATGCTGAAATTAGAGGACAGTAGAAATTTATAAACTGAATAGTAAACATATCAGAAACTGAAATTGGATCTGTTGCTTTTTTCTCGACTATGATATAGTAGGGTATTTGAAATGGATCAAATAAATCAAATTAGATAAAAATATTTATTAAGATATGAGTTAAGAAATATTTTTTAACTTATAAAAAATATATAATTTTTCATCCTTATTTTTAATATATAATAATAAAATCTAATCTTATTTTTAATATATAAAAATAAATCTTGATCTTATCCTTAATATATAAGGATGAATTCTTCACATATCATGTGAGTTAATTTGGTGAATTACAACCGGCCAATATGGACACAAACACCATCAAAACATGATAGAGCAAATTATTTTAATTAAGCGAGTTGTTCTTGAGCAAACTAAAATTCTTTCTCTCATTATTCTCTTATATAAATAAATAAGTAAATAAGCAAATATATTAATATAAATATTTTTTTGGTTATAATTTGTTTTTACTAAAATTTTATTATATAATATAACTTATATTAAATGTGATTTAAAATTATTATATAGAAAATAATTTTATATCGTAACATTTATATTATATTGAATTAAATATAAATATTTGAATTTCTTATACCTTATGTATAATATTCTCTAAAAATACTAGTATTTTTTTTAAACATCTTTTAGATATTATTCTGGATTTTCAATCTAAACGCTATTAAGAATATCCTTCAAAAATTTTCGAATGCATCTAAATACAAATTTATAGTTATTGTAGATATTATGGCTACGTTTGGTATGAGAATTAAATTCTGGATGATAATTTTTGTTGTTCTCGAAAATATCTCAGCTAGAACAACAGTAAATTTGCATTGGGATGTATTCAAGAATATTTTAGAAAATATTCTTATAGCGTTTGGATAAAAAATTTAGAACAATATTTAAATATACTTTAAAAATTAAAATAATAATTTATATTAGTATATTTTATATAAAATTATTTTATGTAATAATTTATAATATAATATTTTATGTAACAATTTAATTTATATCAATATATTTAATTTATTTTAAATAATTTATTTATAATATATGTAATGAACAAAATGTAATACTAACAATATACTAAATAATTTTCATTAATAATGCTATAAATTTCAATACAAATTTTTAAAAATATATAATATATGAAATATAATTTAATATAAAATACTTAATAGAAAATAAAATAATACATCAAATTAAATTAATTTATGTTATATAATAAGATTTAAATATAAATATATTATAATAAAAATAATATTTATATTAATATATTTATCTATATTTCTATTTATCTAAGAAAAAAAAAGTGAAAAGCGAATTTATTTTTAGTTCACCTATGAACAACTTTTAACGGATTGTACCCGGACAATCCGTTTTGATCGGTTCCGTTTTAATATCGATTGGTTACAAACTGAGAGATATCTCCTTTTGTTTCGGAATATCTTCGGTGCCAAACGATGCCTATGAGTTGTGGGGCATGATAAGAGAGCATAGGGCTGCTATTAGCATGAAGTAAGGGCACACTAACATGGTTGCGTGGTCGAACATATGGCTTCAAAAGAATAAGATCATTTTCAAAAACAGGAATAAAACTTCAAAGAAGCTACAGGAAGAAATTAAAAAATTGGCAGGCATGTGGAAACTACACTGTAGATAGCAGTTTTACTTTTTTTTTTTACTTGGTTTGATGCCTAGTTGTTTCACACTAAGTTTATTTATCTAATAAATAAAGTAGATAGTTAATTTATTATCTTTTTGGATAAAATTTTGAATAAAATTAGTTTGTACTTATTTATATGAATTCAAACTTTATAAATAAAGGCATTAGGATATAAGTATGATTCAAGAGAACAATATATATATATATATATATATATATATATATATATATATATTTTTTATTATATATATATAAAATTTTTCTTTTTTTTTTTTTTTTTTTTATTTTTTTCTCTTCTAATTAGTTACAACATATTTATCTAATAAATAAAGTGGATAGTTTATTATCTTTTTTTTTTTTCAAAAAATTATTAGAGGGTGACTAACTATAACTCAAGTTTTACAGGACTTGATTACTCATTGTTAGAATATTAAATAAGACTTGAATTTTAATATATTACAACAAAAATAAAATCCAATCTATCTGCTAATTAAATACTTCTGTCATATATTGGTAATCCTTTATTTACATTAACAAAAAAGAGAGAAATTCTAAGTCTTTAGTCCAAAGAAGGTCCTAGAATATTCCACTTTTCCACTGTATATCCCATAACTTAATTTCTTGTTACAAGAGAAGAGTAGGTAGAGAAGTTGATTGGAAATTTTTAAAATGGCAAGTTTATCCATCCATATGTATGCAGTGAATGATTTGCTTTTTATAATACATATAAAATACTTAAAAAATTATAATAATATATATTATAATTAAAAAATAAAATTTGATTGTATATTAATTTATACAATCGTGATTTTTATAATAACAAATGATACAACCAATATTAACTAATTAATTATTCTGTTCCCAACTCAACCTCCACCATATCTACATAATTTTTACAGTACAATAGTACATAAACATATTAAGATGAAGTCGATGATAAATCCTAAAAAAATACTTTAATTAATTTTATAATAAATATTACAATACACTATTAATTAAAAGATATAAAGTAGGACATAACGATCAATTCAATGGTCACGGACTCACGTCCACGGATGTACGGACGCACCGGGTGCAGAGAACATTTTTCGCGCGAAGCAGAGGCAATGACCACGTGCCAATTAAATGTTCAATGGTCCATCCCACCACGTGATCCCCGCTGCATGTATCACTCGTACGCCGTTACTGTTAGATTGAGATATGGGGGGCGCGCTCTCAGTGGTCCACGTGTCTCCTAATAGAAATTATTGCTGCATGTATCGGTCGTACGCCGTTACTGTTAAATTGGGATGTGGGGGGCGCGCTCTTAGTGGTCCACGTGTCTTCCAATAAAAATTATTGTTTTCGTGGTCGTGGTCCATCGGAGGGTTAAAAAGAGTTGGATGGTGGGGAAGAGAATAGAAAAATTTTGGCGCTTAATGTCCCCCGTGGGGCCATCTTATCTATCCGAAACGATCGAAGGGAGGGTAGGGAATTAAATACCAAAATGTACGGTAGATGATTGCCACGTGGGATTGTCGTGGACCGACCATCGTCAATTATTCGTAAAAATGTTGCATTGAGATCCCTCATCTATTGGTTATTTCAAAATTAAACTCTCAAAAATTATTTATTACATATATTAGTATATCAAATCATAATTAAAGACAATATATTATAATGAATTTGTGATAATATATAGTAAAATATTTTTCCACGAATGGACATCTCATCTATTGCTATTGTTGTTTTTTAAAATTAAATGGCCAATTTGTATAAAAAAATTTACAAATTTTTTGATTTTGTCAAATTGGATTATTTTTTTTTATAAATTCGATCCAAATTTTGGGTACACTGACTAAAATATTTTTAATTTTTTCTCTTGTTTTTTTTTTTTTAATCTTGTTTTTTTCTTCTCTCCAATCGACTGTCATCGTCTCCGCGGCCTTTGGAGAAGTAACGACGCCAGCACCGCTTTCTTTTCCTCCGCCTCCGCCGACGTAGACATCACGCTGCGCCGGAGGAAGACTCTAAACAAGCACGAGTGAGAGCAGAGCGGACGAAAGTGATGAGATGGAGACCGAGTTCTCGTTATCGCTTGTGAGGCTGAGAACGAAAAAGTGCCTACGTTTCTCCGCTTTCAGCGAACGCAGTGGGTACATTAGAGGACAATGGAAAAGATGCAATAGTGAATATATATATATATATATATATATATATATATATATATATATATATATATATATAGGGCAATTGCATACATGTCCCTCCAAATATGTCGAATAGCAAATATATCTCTGCAAATTTCAACTTTTCATATTTATCCCTGCAAAAATTCAAAGTTTTTCAAATATGTCCCTGAGGTTAATTCCCGTTTGGAATCTGTTAAATTTTTAACAGATTTGATGTATAATTACTTTTTTGTCCCTTACAAATATATCCCGGCGACGAGGGTGGTGGTGCTGAGCATGGTGCCGCGGGACTTGCCCGAGGGGGCGGTGCGCGCCGCCATGGAGGCGTTCGGCGCAGTCCGCGGCGTCGACGCCGCCGCCCTCCCGTCCGAGGGCATCGCGACCGTCCGCTTCTTCGACCTCCGCTCCGCCCAGGCCGCCGTCTCCTCCGTCCGCTCCCAGCACCTCCGCCACCAGGCCCGTCTCTTCCCCACTTCGCCGCCGCAGCCCCCTCCTCCTCCTCCTCCTCCTCCCCCTCCCATTCGTGGAGTTCTTCGATACAAGAGACGCCGCTCGTGCCCTCGCGGAGCTCAATGGGAAAGAGCTCTTTGGGAGGCCTTGGCGCTCGAATTCACAAGACCCTTCGGCCACAGTAAAAGTTATTACATATACAATCATAATTACACCCCATTAATTATCCAATTATATCAGTATAGCAGTGATCACTATATACATACATACATGGGGAGGAAAAATCGAAGTTAAATTAAATGAAAGGGTAAAATGGTATATTCACTGTCTAATCTAACCAAGTTAAGCATTTAACCTATGGTTAACTCAATTTCCTAACAGAGGGGCATATTTGAATAACGGTGGATTTTTGCAGGGATAATATGAAAAGTTGAAATTTGCGGGGATATATTTGAAATCCGACCTATTTGGAGGGACATGTATGCAATTATCCCATATATATATATATATATATATATATATATATATATATATATATATATATATATAAAATTAATTTTCTTCTATGTGAAAGATAAAAAATGAGAGATAAAAGAAAAAAAAAAAATAAAATTGTACTGTTAATATAAAATTGTACTATTTTAAAAAATATATTATATTATTTTAGACAAAAATTATATTGTTTGAGTAAAAATTATGTACACGTTTGAAGTAAAAATTATATTTTTTGGATAAAAATTATATTGTTTGAGCAAAAATTACTTGGAACATTTTATTTCCTTGTTTTCAAAGTATTTTTTCTTTTGTCTCTATTTTTTTTTTTTTTGTTCAAATGATTTTTTTTTTTTTTTTTTTGAGTAACAATATGCTCTGGAAGAAGCCACCACTGCTGGGTACAACCAATCACCCAATAACTGTAGAATTTACCAACCATTTTTTCAATTTTGATGAAAAGAAATATAAAGTCAAGTAGGAAAAAATAGACATTTTTCGATGAGGAGAGTAGTAAGATTATAGTTCAAAAGGGGTTGTAAACCTATAAGAGCACTCTATTTCATGTGGATATATATATATATATATATATATATATATATATATATATATATACCAAGTTATAGATATTTTAATGTAGAAAGAAATAGTTACTGGTGAAACATCATTCGATTGCGAGTACTACAGTCCCAACCATCAAGAATAAGTGCACACCGACATCCAAACAAATGGCCCATAATATCGCGGCAAAAAATTTTTAAAGATGGTTGATATTCAAAATTTTAAATTTTAAATTTAATTATTTTGTATTTTTAGCTAAATTTATTTTTTTTAAAAAAAAATAAATAAAACTAATACCATATTATCTTTTTTTTTTAAAAAAAAAAAGGAAAAAAAAAAACGTAATAATCACTTGAAAATCTAAAATCCGAAAGAAAATCAGGAGAAAAAGAACATCACCGTATATGTCACTAATTTGGAGTTTGATATAATTTATTATGTGATGGACAACTGATAAAACAAGATGTCCCAGTAAATCTTGCTATTTAGCATAGTGGTTATTACCTTGAAGTGGCTATTTATGAAGTCGGGATTTGCATTCTTAGCATTCACAATTCATTCTATTCTTAGATAACATTAGCTATCAAAAGGCTTCCAGGCCAAGTAACCTAATTGTACGCTAAATACTTCCCCATTTAAACACATCATAGAACTAACTAGTCGTCCACCAAACAAAGTTTTTGCAAGTTTTGCAGAGAGAACTGGGAAACTGTAATTAATGAAAAATACTCAATTTCTTTGCAAAGTTTTACTAGGAAACAATGGCCCAAACAAAGATTTTTGGTAAAAAATGAAAAATTACGTAACTGATGAAAATTCCTACGAAAAGTTACAGCGTAGTGAAAATGCAATTTCCCAAATTAATCTCAGCACTTCATTAAATACAACTCAAGAACAATTATTTACCCAGTGCACAAAGTAACAGCTCTGTTTTTATTCTTTTGTATATTATTATGAAACAAATACAAATAATGATCATCCAGAAAAATGCTAGGGTGGCTCAAAAAGGAAGTTTTCACGACGCAGCTCATCAAACATAATTTCAATTGACACATCCTAGAAAATAACGGATCACAAGTGGCCTTTATTTGCATGCGGAGCAATTCATATTTGTGTTACGAATATAAACCGTTACTTGGATAAAAATATGGACAAACCACTAGGATGCAACAAATTTCAATCCCTGTACCCGATTAAAATGCAAGAGGATATTAGGCATGAAGCTAATCTGCTCTTGATTGACCAGCGCGAGAAGATAGAATGATGCCGACAATGAGGCCATAAAGAGCCAGTGCTTCGGCGAAGATGAGGATGAGAATCATTCCAACAAAGAGTTTCGGCTGCTGAGCATTGGCTCTGCACAATTTAAGAAACAGCACCAATAAGATAAATGTAAAGAGGTTTTATTTTAGCTTTTAACTAGGCAAGCCGTAAGCGTAATTAACAAGGATAGCCAACAACTTAACTAGAGTGAATAACAAATATCCTCAAGTAGATTCAACCTTACTACTTTAAAATGATTTTATTTTGCCAAGTTCAAACGCGAGATTTAATAGGTTTCCTCAAAGATTGATAAAAGCCAGTATTAGCAGCAATGAAAGCACATCACAATCATCAATAGAATGTTTCCAAATTAAAAGGGTCCATCAATTAGGCACAGGCTGTTGCAGTTAATCTTGATACTTAAACCAACCAACAATTATTAGACTGTTATGTGCAGCAACTACCAAGACTTCCGAAGTTTGCAACAATTAATGTAAATACATCTAGAAAACATGCTGTTAAATATATGACTTCTTTTGTAACATAATGGTTTACTTTGTTGTATGGATCCATGATGAACCAGGTTTGCCAAATTTGGCGCGAAGGAATTTGACTAATATTGGCTGAAGTATGCATTTTTACATGCTACATAGCACGAAGACTTGCATGGCCTACGTATTAGGCCATTAATTAGGTAGCACCCCATGAACAAAATAAAGAAAAGAGAACTTGAGTTATCTTCTCCTCAAAATGCACACATGAAATGTGTGCTTTTGTTCACTATAAACAGTTATGATGAGTTAGTAGGCGTGCGCAAAATTAGAAGTGTACTTGTCTGCACAGGTGTGCACAAAATTAGAAATGTACTCGTGCATTTATTAATTTAGACATTTGCTTAGGGTGTGTTTGGTTGGCCGTAAAATGCACAGAGAATTACTTTCTGGCTTGAAAATTTGTTTTCCGTATGTTTGTTTAGCCGTAAAAAAAAATTTGGAAAACTATTTTTATGGATTTGAGGAAAATGGAGTGTCTTTGTTTTCCGCCGAATTTTAGAGGAAAATGAAAAATCAAGCTGCGTAAAACTTTTTTCATTCAATTTTTCCACCGAACCAAACAAATGTTGATGGAAAACTTTTTTTTTTTTCCTATAAACCAAACACTACTAAACTTAAAACTTTTTTTCCACCAAAATTTTTTTCCACTGAAAACTATTTTTCACAGTTTTACATACAACCAAACACCCCTTTAGCCAAAAAAAAAAGATTGTCCAGGTCAAAGGAAATTTTCTTAGCCTAGACCACTTTGGTAATTTAAAAAGTTTGAATGACAAGCCATTCTTGTGAACCATGTTAGCAACTGATAACACAGTAGGTGTGTGGACCAGCAAGGTCACACAAGTCATCAATACACCACTATAAAAAGTTTTATGTTATTTTATCAAAGCAAATTAACATTTAATTATCAATGACAGCTGTCATTCCTCGAGCACTTTTTGAAGACTAAATATGTAAGGCTTTTACAGAGTTCCATTGTTGGCCCAACGTCAAAATAATAACCCTACCTTGTATCAGCCACAGTTCATAAAATTCACTAGAATTTTGTACATGATCAAGCACAATAAAGTATGAAAAAGAACCAAAGTTACAACCGTTAAATTGAGTACTAAAATTTGGCACTCAAAACTTCAACGAAGAGGTCAATAAAAAAACTTTAAACCCGACCACTTACAGCTACAGGGAACTGAAGTACCAAAAAAAACATAAAGGAGCTTCATGTTGCTTCATTTGGACAGCCTGAAAACTCAAATTGGCTTCAACACATTTTCTCTTTGAATTTTTAGCAACAAATTTGCAAACCAATAAGCCCAAGGAAGTTGAGCACATACATGCATACATATATACATATAACTATGAATAAAGAGAATGTGAAATATGCTAATGAATCTCAAGCATGCAGAGAAAGAAAAAAAAGAAGAAAATAACAGTTTTCTCAGTTGTCTGCTCTCAAGACCAGTCAAATTTTAAGTAATTATGAACTGACACTTGGCACAGCAGTGTCACAGCCTATGATCCAATATAACATGATGAAGTAGTGCACTACCATAAAGAGCTTCCTTCTGATTTGAATAGGTATCATACCAATCCAAAACAAGACAGAAAACAACTAAAAGAGAGAGAGTCTGCATGCAATAAACATCAAACAAGTCAATAACCACAGACTTACAGGTTACAACAGCCATGTGTAATTGTGTAGAAATTTATAGCATAGAAACTTTTGTGCTCAACCCAAGGATTTAAGTGCTCATTAGCACGGGCCTCACCAACCGTGCCAATAAGATATCGACACAATACGACCCCCGTGTTGATGACACGGCTTGAAACCCTCATTTCTTTGAAATTAATAAATAGTTTTTTCAGTAAAGTTCAAAAGATTTGATAAATATATATAATAAGCAATCAAAATATACTAGTGCCAAAGAAAATATTTCATTCCATTATGTGTCGACATACAGGTATTTTTTGTGATCGGAATGCATCAGCACAGCATGACATGCATTGTGCCAGCAGATTTTTAACACGACCACATGCTATGTCACTTACATCCTTGGTTCAACCATAGGATCTCCTAAATAAACAATACACAACTAGTATGATGCAACAAGATTAGGCTGCTGAAGAACATACTGAAGTCAAATATATTGATGATCACGATGTTAGAAACAAACAGGGAACAAAGCTATACATACAAAAGGGGCAAGCGAGGGGTTTTTAGACAGCCATGTTTTCTTCCCATTCCGCCTCTTTATACTCTCTCGCATCAGAAAGAACTGTCCACTATCAATCTCTCACATAACAAACCATCCGAATCTCATACGCACTAACAATTATCAATCATTCACTCTTAAGCCTTGTCTGGATGTTCGAATAAGCTATCCGATGATAACTTATTCTGTATGAAGAATTTTTTTGTGAATTTGGAAGCAACGAGTTTGAGTTTTGCTCTTTGAAAGGTCTTGGGATACTTGATTTTGTAGGATAGCATGCTTCATCTATGATGTGATTTATTTTATTCCGAAAAAATAACTTGAAGGTCGAATATGATATCCATTCTAATTCCTTACCTACTAAATGCTATATGATTGTATAGTAAATGAAAGAGATATGCCAAATAAGATGTTCATGCATCCAAACAGAGCCTTAGTGCCAAAAGTACCTTAAATAACTTTGCGGACTATAGCTAGCTTGTTTAAAATCAAATAATGGTATCAAACGTAAATGCTACGTTTTAGCCAACTCGAGACCTCTAGTCGCTTCTCTCACCTCCAATGCAGATTATGCTCTTTTCTCCGCAAATATATGCCCATATCACTTCCTACATCCACAGAATCCCCAATGATGCAGTAACTTTAATACCATACATAAGCTCACTAACATTAGTGTTAGCAACATGACAAAATGGGCTCTTAGTCACAAGTGATAAAGATGCTAACTAATTATAATTCGGTTGTACATATATACTCCAACACATCCTAAGTATCTTCAACAACGACACTACCGGGATGTGACAGGTGAATTGCCGCGAAGGTATCAAAGCAAATCTACGTGATTTAACCTATATAATCGGCATATCTGCTAATTACTATCTTCATTAATGTCCGGTAACTGATTCCTCTAGCAGCTTAACATTGAATGATTTCATAATCAAAATACACACATACACACTCTCAACACAATCAAATCATATTTCACTTGCGAATTGAATTATATATCACAAGAAAACTATCAGATCAGTTACCTG
Source organism: Tillandsia fasciculata (assembly GCA_029168755.2). Classification (NCBI taxonomy): domain Eukaryota; kingdom Viridiplantae; phylum Streptophyta; class Magnoliopsida; order Poales; family Bromeliaceae; genus Tillandsia; species Tillandsia fasciculata. Next base: position 557,860 of record CM054931.1, read on the forward strand.
ACACCAGCATCACCGACGATGCCGATGGCCATGCCAGCGGAGAGTCCAGCAAGGCCGCAGGCGAGGCCGGAGGAGAGGTGGGCGTATCCGTCGAAGAGGTAGTAGGACTTGGCCTTGGGGTTGATCCCGGTGCTGATGATGACGGCGATGATGAGCCCGTAGATGCCGAGCACTCCCGCCATGACCACGGGCACGATCGACTTCATCACCAGCTCCGGGCGCATCACCCCCATCGACGCCACTCCGACGCCGCTCTTTGCCGTCCCGTACGCCGCCCCCATGCCTGTATAAAGCAGAGAGAAAGAGAGCTAGGGTTTAGAAAATGGGAGAGGAAGAGGAAGAGGAAGAGGAGGAGGGAGAGGAGGGGTTTAGGGTTAGGGTTTCGCACAGGAGAAGACGAGGGCGGCGGCAGCGCCGAGGAAGCCGAAGAAGGGGGCGGTCTCGTCGCCGCTGAAGCTGGACATCGTCGGAGAAGGTAAATTGATCGGATCGCGGTGTCGCTGCGTCCTTCTAAGTCTCCTCCAGAAATGAGAGATAAGGAGTCCGCGTCCACTCAAGTATATTATTATTATTATTATTATTATTATTATTATTTTCTGAAATAATTGAACATATTCCTTTTTCCATATTTTTTGAATATATTTTTAAAATTTTAAAAATTTGTAGATTTACCATATATATACCCATATATAAATGAACTAGTCAAAACCGACGTATTGTAGTATCATCATCATGATGATAATTTTCGTGGAAAAGTCAAAATTGTTTTGCCTTTTTTTTTTAAAAAAAAAAAAAAAACTTCTTAAAAAGTATATAAATAATATTTTAAAATTTAGAGAGGCAAATATGAATTATCCCTACTGATTTTTTTAATTAATTCGTCTGATGAGCGAAAAGCAATTGCTGGGCCAAAATCTTACGATGGGCCTCAGCGACTTAGAGCTTAATCACGGCCGACGAAAAACCTGGCCCAACTCTGACTCGGCCCAAATCCAGGTTTTAAACCCTCCGCGTACGACGAATCCAACCCTTCTCTCTTCTTAAATCCTCGATTCTTCGTGCTCTCCCTTCAATTTCCTGCGCTCTTCTCCTCTCATCAATTCTCTACGATTTCGAGGTACGTATCTTTGATTCGATCTCCTTTTTTTCTTTTTTTCCTTTTTGTGGCAATTTATTGATTTTCATATGTATCAAAATATATAACTTTTTTGTCCTTTCGAGGGGATAGAGTAAGTTTTTTTTTTTTTTTTTTTTTTTTTTTTTTTTTAAAAAAAAAGATTGTTTGATTTGTTTTGTGGTGTTTTTTTGTCATGTTATTGTATTGTAATTTAGGGGGAAAAGTTGTTTTTTTGGTTATCTTTGTTGATCTTCGTTAAAAGAACTTCTTTTTCTTAGTGCACACGATAGGAAAAATGTAATTTCTTGTATATATTTTTGTTCCTGCGGCCAAAGATGAAATACTTTGATTCGACAATGGCTTATGTTATTTTCATTGTAGATATTATATAAAAGCATGCTGTGTTGGGTCGTAAGGAGTTAAATTTGTAATGTGCAAGGTTTAATTAGTAAAATAACAAGAACAGCCGGGGAAGAAAAACTAAATATATATAGACATTGATATAGAATTAGGCTAGACTTTAGTTCAAACTGAGTCTAGATTTTGTCTTTTGCTTTTCTTGATTCATATTCTTGATTCATAAAGATGACATAGCTGGAAAGTTGCGATTTGCGCATGTATAAAACTTTAGATAACTTACTCAGATATGCTTAATGCCACCCATGTTAGAATTATACTTCCTGCAGTATTCTGTGACTTGTTTTTGGCTTTTTAGTTGTTTAATTGTCGTATGCTAATTGTTGATTATTGTTTGCTTGCTAGTAGGGTCCTCGAAGGTCGTTCTTCCGGACTATTCAAAATGGTAAGTCCGACTTGATGTAATTCTCAATACTCGATTATTTTATGCGTCATGTCTCAATGGTTCTTATTGTTGCATGAATGTATAATCTTGAATTTTTAAGTTAGGCTGATACCGTTTATCTCTTTCATTCGCTCCATGCAATTTCCCATGCTGTATTTGCTTCTAGCATATGTTTTAAAAAATCTTTGCTATATTTGTTTTATGAGGATCGTTCCTTTCTTAATTCAGGGGAAAGGTCATTTACTGCTATATAATTTGGACGTGCAATATACCCACTAGCTAATGTTGGAGTATCTAAGGCATCTGTTTGAAACATTGCATGCATGAATTGTAAAATTATTTCGTATAATAGTTTTGTAATTGCTTATGAAGTTGTCGGTGCGTTGTTTGTTGAATGACAGGCGAAAAGTGGTATAGAATAATCCTTTCGTGCAAGCATATCATGTTAAAACGGCACCTTTTACTTCTCTATTATTTGCAGGGAGATGTGTATGAGATTTTTGGTCCACTTATTTCCAGTAGAAAGGTGGTAGCATATTAAATGTATATAAAGGAGGATGGATTTCTAGATAGAGTAATTCATTACTCTTATTTATCTGAACAAAAAGCTATACGATATTTTACTTGGAATGAGTTTTACTGATTTTCAAACCTAACTGTGTTGAAGAGAACTTGTTGCAGTTGGAGTGGCATAGTTATGCTTAGTCTTGGACCTTTTGATATCTTTGCTTACGATGCTGCACTTACGATGACACTTCTTCATTGTAATTTAACATATATGCATCTTAATAATACAATTTTTTCTTCTAACTCCTTACCTCTTTGTTCTACATGGTGCAGAATTTTGGATGGAATCAACTGCATGATATCTACATTGATTCTTTCAAGCAAATTTATCGCTGTTGCTCAGCATCTTCTGTCAACAAGGTTTGCTATTCCTTACATGCTTTTTTCAGTGTTGTTATGTGTGGATTTCAAGCTTATTAAGGACAAAACTTAGGGCCTATTATAAAAGAGATAATTGATCAGCAGGAGTTTTAGCTAGTCTATGGATTTCTTAGATATTTTTTGAACAGTAGAGAGACCCATTGTCTAAGTTATTTATTTAATAACTTGCTGAATTTTTTTTTATGTTGAATAAATCATTTGATATGTATTGCAATTTCCTGTCATTTCACAGCAAATATATTGTATGATGAATTTTAAATAGTTCTGCTTAAAATTAGTATCCTTTGGACTAAGAGTTATATGAATGATAAACATGCAATTCTTTAGCTTTTACATTAATAACCAATATTCAAGTTGAAAATTATCTTTCTATGCTTTAGTTCCTAAAATATATAAATTCAGTATCATATATGATTATTGGATAAGTGGTAGGTGTTTAAGTTTCTTTCTTGTTGATGTACCCTCTGCATACCTTACTTTGTCAGGCTATAGATCATCTACTGCTGTCAGCACATACTTTGCTTTCTTTTTTGACTCTACCAATATGGCTTTGTAGCTAGTTATGTCATAATGCTTTTGGTGCTTTGTTAAGACTTGCAATATTATAGAAATTACACTTGATGACGAAAAACTTTTTAAAGAGTCCTTCATCTGTTACCTTAATTTTGGGAACAACGTTGTTTCTGTATTTAACAAATTGAGTTTCTTTCTGCAGAAACATCTGGAATTTGGAGACAAAGGTTTGTCCATGAACGCTGTCTAATAATATCAGTGTGGCACTTTTCTTTCACTATTCTCCGACTAACATGGTTTGTCTTTATGCAGTCATAATGCCTGCATCTGCTCTTCATTGCCTAGGTAAATCAAACTGATTACCTGAATGCTCTTTTGTCTCTGTCTTTTTCTATTTCATCATTTTGTTCTATTGAAATGCTCATCTGGTTGGTGGTGGTTATATGCAGCTAAACTGTTTTTTTTGTTATTCCTCAGCGTCCTTAGATATTGACTATCCAATGTTGTTCGAGATTCACAATGGTGCCGCTGACCGAGTATCGCACTGTGGTGTATTAGAGTTTGTAGCAGAAGAAGGCATGATCTACATGCCTAATTGGGTAGGCGCATCAGTTTGAAATTCTTAATTAATTTGCTGTGTTTTCAGTAGATAAATGAGATTTTATTGAACTTTTTTTTTTTTTTTTGATAAATTTCCTCTCTTCTATCTCTAGATGATGCAAAATATGCTTTTAGAAGAAGGAGACACTGTCCATGTGCAAAATGCCACTCTCCCTAAGGCCACATTTGCCAAACTGCAGCCTCACACAAAAGACTTCTTAGATATCTCAAACCCCAAGGCCTTGTAAGTACTTACGATGACATTGTTTCAGTTGCCTATTTTCAGGCTTTAGCAGTCGTTGTTCTATCTACATTTGTCTTTGATGTTTATTGATGTTTACTAAATGACCATCCTCTGCAGCTTGGAGAAAACCCTGAGGAACTTCTCCTGCTTAACCACAGGTGACGATATTATGGTAACTTACAACAACAAAAGCTACCACATTAATATTTTGGAAACAAAGCCAGCTTCTGCAGTCACTGTTATTGAGACAGACTGCGAGGTGGATTTCGCACCTCCGCTTGACTATAAAGAACCTGAGAAGCCACAACAAGTATCTACTACTACAAGCAAGGCAACTAAACAAGGTTTTACTCCTGTTTTAGTTCATATGATACCTCGTGTTTTCTTATTTGATTTACTTTCATTAATCCTTGAAAATCTCATTCTTCTAGCAAGTTTTCATTAGTGTCTTGTATGTATCTAGGTTCCTTTTTCTCCTAATGGGTTTCTCTAAGTTAATTTTTTATGTGGAATTTATCAAACAGTAAATTTTGGTGATTACAAGCCATTGTGAATCCATACTAGGTATTATGGATTCCAGTATTACACTTTAGAAAATCATTACTACCCTTCATTTAAGATTGGTTAGACTGTCTACATATGGTACAAACAATAAGATATAATTTGAGTTAATTATCTAATTTTTTACTGCAGTTGAAGGTACTGTTACTTCTGCTTTGTTCGATAATATCTGAATGCTACTTTAGTTGAGCATATCTATGTATTGGAAGCTACTGATAATTGAGCAAAATAAGAGATAAGTAATATTTTGCCAAAATTTTGTGAATTCTGTCACCATAATGGTTGATCTTGAAAAATTTCAGCTGAAGATGCTAATGCTAAGGCTGAAGCTGAGCCAAAATTCATCCCTTTCACTGGTTCTAGTAAGCGCCTAGATGGGAAGCCTATAAAGCAGCAAGAACCAACAATATCTTCTCATATAACCGATCACCGGATTGAAACAATTAAGAATGTAAAGCAGGAGGATACTGCACCTACATCTTTACAGAGTGGCAATTCTAGTCGGAAACCAGGGAAACTAGTTTTCGGCTCAAATTCAAGCCCTCATGCTCCAAAAGAAATACAAAAGGTGCGTTTACTTGCACAGTTTTCTTGCTTTTTCTCTTTTCTACGTTTGCTGTGCTAGGATAGCTATCTGTTTCCCCTTGTGTTTGAAGCTTGTATCCTATCATTTTGTTGTTAACTTTCCTAGTTGAACATATTTTAGCGCCGAAATATAAATGCTATAAAAGAAAAAGGTTCACCTACCATAATTTGAGCTTTGAATGAATACCTTCCAATTTTCGGACCTAATTAAGTAAAGGCCTTCTTTCCAACAAATATGAGCACCTGCAACTCAGATGACATGGAAAAATTACTTTTTTTTTTTCCTTTCGTTTGAAGGGCCACTGGGGTGTAACCAACCGCATTTTTTCGTTGTATTCAATTCTTTCGAGAACAAATAGAGCAGTTTTTTCTGAAACTTTGAGATTAATTTGCTTTATATGTGTAGGCTCCTGCTAAAGAAACGAATGCGGAGCTGCCGCAGAAAGAAGAGGCAAAATTCCAACCATTTACAGGGAAGAGCTTTTCCTTTAAGGGTTAATCAAGACCTGCGAAGATAAGTACGCGGCTCGAGAATGTCATCACGAATTAGGTTTATCGGTATCATACGCCATGTTTTCACCAGTGAAATACCTCTATACTGTGCATCATTTTTTCTACTCTTTCATTCTTTTTTTTTTTGGCTACTTGAAAAATATAGCATGTAGTCGAGGTAGGCACTATTTAAATCAGTTAATTAGTGTAAAAACAGTTTTGAGTTTGCAATTTATAAGATGAACTATAGCATTTTAATGAATTACTCAGGGTTGCCGCTTCAGATTTACGCGCTAGAAGATCGCGGGTCTCTGAAAACTGTTGAAAACAACGTCCACAATTATCTAACTGGTTGTAAATTCTCCCAAGTTTTCGTTTCGTTCGTGTGATCTAATTTGAGATGTCCAGAAATTATATATAGAGCGAGCAATCCAAATTTAAGATAAGTCGAGCTCTAAAATTTGGCCTTGACAAGTGCAGTGGGCAAAAGAATTGGCCCAAATGTTCTCTTAGTTTGGATGGTTTTAATGGGGGTTACTTCCCCTCTAAATTTGGGGATCTAGGATTTGTTTGTTTCCCTGGAAGGCAAATTCGTGTAACTATTGTTTGGTGGTTGCAACAAACTCAGGACTTTCGTTGGGACCATGTGGTCCGCAGGCTCTCAGCAAGCGCGATGTCGACATGGAACTCTCCGATTTCGACAGGTGCGGTTCTACCGAAACAAACAAGCCCTTAACCGTTTGGGAACGGTATAAAGGGGGGATATCCCCCCTTTATACCCAAACGTTTGGGGATATCCCGTTTGGGGATATCCCAGCCAAACGGGGATATCCCCCAAACCCACCGGGGATATCCCCACCCAACTTTCCCTCACCAGGATATTCAAACGATCTCTCCTCCCTCTCCCCCTCTCTCTCTCTCTCTCTCTCTCTCTCTCTCTCTCTCTCTCTCTCTCTCTCTCTTTTTATTCCCAAGGCAGTGCCTTGGGAAGGGACTTTTCCTTTTTTTTTTTTTTTTTTTTTTTTTTTTTTTTTTTTTTTTTTCGTTTTTTTTTTCTTTTAGCTTCAGGATTTTTTTTTTTTTTTTAATAAATTTTTTTTTAATTATAAAAAATATTTAAATTTTATATTTAAATTTTAAATATTTAAATTTTAAATTTTATAAATTTTAATTTTTTTAATTTTATTTTTAATAAATCTAAAAATTTTTATTTTATTTTTAAAAATTATTAATTTTAAAATTTATACAATATTTTTTATAATTTTTTTTAAATTTATATACATTTATAAATTAAAATTTTTACTCCTACATAAAATATTTAAATTTAATTAGAATATTTAAATTTTACTTAATTTTTTTTAATTAGAATATTTAAATTTAAAAAATATTTAAATTATAAATTTATAAATTATTTAAAATTAATTTTTTATATTTTATAAATTTATATATATTTATATTTTATTAAAATTATAAATATATTTATATTTAATTATATTATATATAATTTATAAATTTATAATTTTTAAAAAATAATATTAATTTTAAAATTGTAAAATTTATATAATTTTTTTATAATTTTTATAAAATTTATATAAATTTAAAAATTAAAATTTTTACTCCTACTTAAAATATTCTAATACATTCTTTAATTATCAAATTTATAATATACATAAAACAAAAGGTCACATCGTCATTAAACCAAAAAGTCAACTTTATACACCTTTTTCTCAATCCCCAATCCAAACACCTATTTTCTTATACCAGGTTTAAACCAGGTTTATCCCTCATTCCCAACAAACACAATTTAGGTATATCCCAGGTATATCTCTTACTATATTCCTATACCTGGTATATCTCATTCCGGTATATCCCGCTTCCAAACGCTACCTAAATGCATCAGAGAGACTGACTACATCCCTTTTGTACAGTTGAAGACCATCTGCTGGAGTTTAAAAGTGGTTTGCCACCTGTTGATTTATTTTATTTGACCTGATCGTTTTTTTCCATGATGAAATTTTTTTGAAGTTTTCAAGTTTATAAATTTGTATAATAGCCTATAACTCCATTGAAATTCAGTTGGATGGTCAAAACACGCTCTTTACTTTAACTCGACAGGAAATTCAAACGATAACAAAATCAAACGATATGATTGATTAAAATTAACTGATTGTTTATATAAATTTTTAGTGTATTTTGTAAAAAGGTTGGCACGGGAAGAGGAGGTGTACTTTTTATTCCGAAGGGAGGGAGCGAGACGGAGGAGCATATTTTCATGATCTGCCCTTTCTCGATGAATATTCTGTCAAGGATTACTTATAAACAAGATGATGCTTCGCTCTTGTTCGGGCTCCGGATAGGCTGTGGATGATGGCAGATTTAAGAGGATCTCTTTTGGGAGGAAGGACTAGCAACGTGGCGGACCATTTGGTGGATTTTGTGGTTTGAAAGAAATAGCAGAATATTTGCGGCAAAGAAGCAGAAGTCGAGACATCTGGTGTCGGAGATTAGGTCTCTGAGGGATACCTGAAACTCTTTCTGCTCCTTTTGAGGGTAAAAAGAGTTCCAACATATTGGAACCTTTCTTTTTTTTTTTTTTTTTTTTTTTTTTTTTTTTTTTTTTTTTTTTTTTTTTTTTTTCGTTTTTGGCCTATCCGGAGTGTCGAGACCTAGCTGTCTCATAATGTTGTTAAATTCATCCACCAATTAAATAGTGGTAGGGTAGTAGGTATGGTAGGCCTTCATCTCAAAAAAAAAAAAAAAAAAAAAAAAAAAAAAAAAAAAAAAAAAAAAGCCATATTAAAGTTGCAGAGGATATATAATTTCCGGTAAACGTCTTAATTGATGGACCAGGATCAAGTTGATAGGTCGTGTCAACGTGCAAGTGTGCAAATTTGCAAGAGAACAGATCTTTGAAATTTCTTTTTCTTACCCTCAATTAAAATAAAGAATTTTTTGTATGCGTATATAATGTGACCAAAATATATCAATTGTACGTGGGTCTCGCTCATCAGAAATTTGGACCACTATAAGCACATTTGGTGCACTATGTAGGTACGGGTAATAAATAATATAAAAAATAAATTGTCTACCAGTCCCTGAACTTTTACTAGCCATGTTTCATTTTGATCCTTTTAAACATTCGAATACCTTACAATATTACTTTGAAAGAAAATTTATAAACAAAGAGGATGTAGGACTGAAATTGAAATATACTATAGAAAAAATAGTTAAAATGAACGTTGTATAGATATAAAAGTGTGCTGAATAATAAAATAGGATTAAATTTTTATACAGTTTTCTATAAACGTATCAAATAATAAATATATTTTTATAAAGTTTAACTTTTATATTTATATACCTTCAAAGTCTTGAGTTTCTTATATATTTTTTTTTATTTTTTATCGTTACCTCACTCTTTATTTTTTAATAAAAATATAACTAAATTAACAATTTTGTTGCATTTAAAATATACTTTTTCTAAAAAAATTTCAATAATTAGAATAGTAGCACAAAATTATTTGAATAATAAAAAGAGGAATTATCTAGTAACTAATCAAAATTAAATAGTTAAATTATATTAATTTTATTTGTTATATTAACCGGTACGGACATATATGAACACCCTAAAATTTAAAAAAAAAATAAATATAAAAACATTAAATTTTGTAGGAATATATATGTACTTTCTGTATGTTAAGCAAAAGTTGTAGAAAATTAATCCTAATAAATATATAAAAGAATAAAAAGAAATTGTGATTTTCAATTTGGTAAAAAACTTTTCTTTAACATGCTA
>CM054931.1:567614-740649 GCA_029168755.2 Tillandsia fasciculata
AAGGAGTCTGCCGAGGGCTTCAAAAAGGCCAAAAAGAAGGGCTCTAAAAGAAGGGACCATGCTGAATCCTGATTTGTACTGTGATCATTGTAAATCCACAGGACATGTCAAGGATCAATGTTGGAAGCTCCATCCAGAGTTGAGACCGAAGAAGAAGGACGATCGTGGCAGACGCACAACAGCATCGACAAGTGATGTTCCTACCTTAATCGGACGGATTGATCAAGCGGACACTAGTTTGTCTCTGATGGCTATGCCGAAGGAGACAAGCCTGTGCCCGTCAAATCCGACTGATAAGAGAGGAGTGTTTTCACTTTCCGAGTTCAAGTCAAGAATGAGGTGATCGATGCTATTATCGATCCCGGCAGCCAAAAGAACTTGATCTCAGAAAACCTAGTTCAAAAACTGGGTTTGTCGACTACACCACACCCACACCCATATCCATTAGGGTGGATCAACAGCAATATCGAAATGAAGATCGATCGCCAGTGCAAGGTGAAGTTTGCAGTAACTGGCATCTATATTGATGAATGGTGTGCGAGGTTGTGCCGCTAACATTTGCAACATCATCTTCGGCAGTCCCTACCTATGGGACCGCGACGCTATCTTCTTCCGTCGTCCTCAGCAATATCAATTCATTAAGGATGGACAAAAATTTTTGTTCACCACAGAGCCACTGTCAACAACAACAACTGTAGACCTGTAACCGCTTGCCAGGCCAAGAGGATGATCAATGCCTGTCAAAAGTTTGCCTTACTGGTCATTCGGCCAGTTGAATCGGAGGAGGCAAACAGCAAGGTATTGAGCCTAGCATGCAAAGAGAGAACGGACGACGTCGCCAGGCTGATAGGCGAGCATCAGGATCTGTTCCAAGAAGTCCAGGGACTGCCACCAAAGCGAACCGTGGAACATGAGATCCAATTGATCAGCGATGCTCCGTTACCGAATCTCGGCATGTACCGAAACTCGATAATGGAGAATGAGGAGATAAAGCGACAGGTGACCGAGTTACTCGAGAGTGGTGCTATCAAACCGAGTAGCTCCCCTTGTGGCTCCCCGATCGTGTTGGTGCCAAAGAAAGATGGCGGGTGCGAATGTGTATCGACTACCGCGCCCTCAACAAAATCACCATCAAGAATCGGTACCCCTTGCCACGGATCGATGATCTCTTGGACCAATTGAAGCATGCTCGCTACTTCACCAAACTGGACCTGAAGTCAGGCTATCATCAGGTTCGAGTCCGAGAGGATGACACTTGGAAGACCGCATTCAAGACGCGACAAGGCCTGTTTGAATGGCTCGTCATGCCGTTCGGCCTTTGCAACGCACCGGCCACCTTTATGCGGCTGATGAACGACGTTCTACGCCCCTTTCTTGATGACTTCGTTATCGTCTACCTTGACGACATCCTCATCTATAGTCCATCGTGGGAGGAGCATTTGGCCCATGTCGAGAAGATTTTCATACTGCTCAAGGAACACAAGCTCCGTTTAAACCCTAAAAAGTGTGAGTTTGGCAAGCAAAGGCTGGTGTACCTCGGGTTCGTGTGGGCGGCGGCGAGCTTCAGATCGACCCAGACAAGGTCAGGGCCATCAAGGAGTGGCCTCGGCCCAAAATGTGACGGAAGTACGGAGCTTCATGGGCGCTTGTCAATATGTCCGAAAGTTTATCCGGCATTTTTTCTGTCCTAGCTGCCCCTCTGCATGCACTAACAAAAGCCAACCAAAAATTCGAATGGAGTTCGAAACATGAGGACACATTTCGACTTTTGCAACGGAAGATATGCGAGGCGCCGGTCCTTGCCCTACCAAATCTGCAACGACCTTTCGAGTTGGAGGCGGACGCGTCGGGATATGCTATGGGGGCTGTCTTGATGCAAGACGGTCGGCCTGTGGCATACTACTCCGAGATGTTTCAAGGAGCTCAAAAGAACTACCCGACTTACGACAAGGAACTCTTGGCACTACACCAGGCAGTAAAGCATTGGCGAATCTACCTCCTAGGCAAGGAGACAGTGGTGCACACAGACCACCGCCCACTACAATATCCCAAACACAATCCAAATTGCAACAGGCGCGGCACATGAAGTGGATGACGTACTTACAGCAGTTCAATCTGGTGATCAAGTACAAGAAAGGTGCTCACAACAAGCTGGCTGATATGCTATCACGACCACCGGTGGCAGCACTTTGCTTGACGACATTAATGCAGATTCAGCCAAATTTTCATGACTATGCCAGTTTGTATGCAGAAGACTCAGATTTTCGAGTGGCGTTGGCCGACATCGAAGCAGGACAACCTACCGAGTTTGCCTTGCAAGAAGGTCTACTGTACAAAGGTGCACTACTATGTGTGCCTAGAGATGGTAATCGAGCACGGTGGATCCGAGAAGCCCATACCTCGAAGGTGGCAGGTCACTTTGGGGTGAACAAAACCTTGCAGAATCTCCAGCGCTATGTCTATTGGCCTCACATGCAAAACGATGTGGCACGATTTGTGAAGGGATGCGTTTTGTGCTGCACATCCAAACCGCTAATCGAAAGGTGGGCCTCTACACTCCTCTTCCGGTGCCGACTCGTCCTTGGGAAAGTATCTCCATGGACTTCTTAGGAGGCCTTCCGAGGACCCGACGGGGACACGACTATCTTTATGTGGTGGTCGATCGGTTCTCCAAAATGATAGCACTTGTGCCGTGCAAGAAGACAATCACCGGCGAGGAAACAGCTCGGCTGTTCTTCCAACACGTTTGGACACATTTTGGGCTACCAAGCTCGATTGTATCTGACCGTGATAGCCGTTTTCTAAGCAACTTTTGGCGGTCCTTGTGGTCCATGATGGACACAAAGCTACAACGGAGTACGGCTTTCCATCCTCAAACCGATGGGCAAACAGAAGTGGTCAACCGGACAGTTGTACATCTGTTGCGAGGATAAACGCTCGACATCCCAAGACTTGGGACGAGAGCCTTCCGTACCTGCAGTTCGCCTTCAATCGAGCTATACACAGTTCTACTGGCAAATCTCCCTTTGAGGTGTGCTTAGGTTACTTACCCCCCAGCCCTTTCGACTTGTCGTTCACGGTCGAGCAACCGCGGACCACCAAGGAAGAAGGTGAAATGGCGAAGGCACAGCGGTTCTTAGAGAGTATTCAGAAAGTGCATAGCGAAGTGGAACGACAGCTGCAAAAATCTCAGCAGAAGTATAAAGAACGACATGACCGACATCGGGTGAAAGGCGACTTCCAAGAGGGTGATCTAGTCTGGCTCCATCTCAGCAAAGAGCGCTTGAAAGGCGAGGGTAAGAAGCTTAAGCCCATCCGTTATGGGCCTTTCAAGATCGTGCGCAAGATTGGTGAGAATGCGTGTCAACTAGAGCTGCCCGCATACATGAACATGTATTCGATCGTCAATATCGAGAATCTAAAGTCCTTCGAGCCGTCAATGCTAGACGATGAGCCCGGAGAAGTACTGCCACCCATGGAGGATCTCGTGGTAGACGTGAAGAGCAGCTAGCTGATGATACTATTCTGGAACGCAAGGTCACAACGACACGCAAAGGTGAACGTGAAGCCTTCCGTATTGGACGGAAAGGTCAAAAGCCAAGTGTCGCTAAGTGGTTCACAAGGGAAGCTAGAGAAACCCAATTTCCTCGCTTGCAGTTCTAGATCCAGCAGGTGCTGGTTCCTCTCAAAATTTGGGAGCCATGATCCGGGACGATCTAATTCTGGATAAGTTTCAACCATGAGAATAGGGAGAGGCGGTTACAACTACTCCGATAAGTCTCAACCATTGAGGATAAGGCTGAGGCGGTTACAACTACTCCGGATAAGTCTCAATCATTGAGGATAAGGTGGAGGCAGTTACAACTACTTCGGTTAGGATAGGGATCGAGGTAGTTTAATTGGATCGGGTTGTTAAACCAAATTGGATAAAGCCAATTTGGTTAAGAATAAAATTGTTATTGTTTCTTATCTTGTAAGCCTAAGGGCTATAAATAGGGGTCTATTGGGTCTTGTAAAGTCATTCCCAGTTAGAGAGTAAAAATAGAAAGCTCTTCCACCTACAAATATATTCTTTCTCTCTCTTTTTTTCTCTCATCCGGGTTTCAGATATCCATCGGGGAGGCGCTGCGACATCTCCTCCTCCTCCGACGGATCATTTGGGGTGTACATTCTACATCTAAGTCCATCCTAGAATGGGTATTTATTCACTCGTCATTTCGAAGTGACGAGTGAAATTCACCCTATCCTAGAATGGATGGGGTGTAAGATGTACATCTCATTTTAGATGTATACTTATATATACCCATAATTGATATAATAATGAGTATTGAATTTCCTGAGATATATAGAAGAAATTGTCACCGCTACACTCCAGGACTGCTTGATTGTATATATTTTCAACTACGGTATAGTTGAAATTATATATAATTATAAATATTTTGTTTGGCTTGATGTAATTAGATCTAAGTGCTACCATTATATCTGTATGAAAAGATTTAATTGTTGTTGGTACTATAGTCAAATCAGCTTTTACCATAGATATTTATAAAATTTATCATCGTACCGCGAAACCGTCAAAAAATCAAAAATCTAAATCGAGACGATTTCTGATTTTCGAGTGACATCTAACACCAAATAATTAGTACTATAAAAAATCAGTACTAGGGGCAAAGAAAAGCACATCACATGCAATCAGTGATGGAATTAATGTTTCTAATACAAAAGGATCTATAAATTAGGCACAGATTTATGCAGCTGATCTTGATATTTAAACCAACAAGCAATTAACAACCAAGAATTAAGAAGTTTGCAAGAATTCATGTGAATCATCAAGCTAGAGAATATGCTGCTAAATATATATAATTTTTTTATTTTTTAATATTTTTGTCGCATGGTCCGTAGGTAGCAGCGATTAATAAGGGACTAACTTATGGGCTTTCCGGTTGCAACTATGGCCCACAGGCTTAATTTACAATTCTTTCTCCTGGGCCGAGCTGGTGGTGGGTGGACTCGATTCCCCACGCACGCGCAAGGGCTAAGTCTGCGTCCCCACCTCGCCTTTCTTCTTGAACCCTCTCCCTCGCCTCCGCCACGCCACGCCACGCCACGCATGGCATCGCGCGATCCTTCTTCTCCAATTATAGTTTTATTTATTTATTTATTTATTTTTTGGTTGGGTTTCTTCCACTTGTGCTCCTGCTATATTAGATCTCTTTAGCTTCGACATTTTCGATCGTGGTCTCTCTCTCTCTCTCTCTCTCTCTCTCTCTCCATGGAGATTCGTGGGCTCTCCGTGGAGCTGGGGCTCGTGCCCCTCCTCCGCGTCGCGTGGGTCGCGGCGACGTTGCCCATCCTCGTCGCCTCCCTTCCGCTCCCGCTCACCGGATTCGCCCACCGGATCGTCGCGAGAATCGCCGGAAGGGGGAAGATCATGAAGCCTTCTTCCAGTGTCAGTTCTCTAATTCTTTGTTAGAAATTTTAGTTAGGGTTAAGTTTGTTCTTCTGTTCCCATCGTACCACTCTGTTCTTGGTGTAATTAATTCCTGGGATTACAAATCAAATTTGAGCGGCGTTGGCAGAACAAAACTGTTTTTTTCGATCTTGATGCGACTTTGATCTTAATTCTTGTGGAAAAATGAATCACACGCTCGAATATTATCATTCTTTATCCACTAAATTTTAGCTCACCTCTGTTTCGTTGCGGCAGTGTTGCAGTAAGCACTCTCTTGGTACGATTGTCCTGACAAATTCTTCTGTTTTGTTGTGTTTTTTTTGTTTTTTCCCCCAAAAATCTTGCTGTTCTTTAATTTAAAGATGCCATTTCTTTAAGTTAGATGTGTCGCCCTAGGTTAACCTAAGAAACAGATGCATCCTGTTTGCAGAACGGGAACTGGATCTTAGAGTAAGTAGGTTAGAATTGGTATAGCTTGTTTTGCCATTCCAATTCGGTAGTGATCCGCAAATCAGATAGTACGTTCCAATTCACAATTCAGAGCGTATTTTGCGGATTAGCTAACCATGGTGTCGCCTCTTTGTTCTTTGGGCGAAAAAAAAGGTCCTTTAATAAATTGCGACCTTCTACTTTATTTTCGACTATCAAATTTTTCTTTCTTTTTGAAAAATTTAAAATGTTCTATTTTATGTATTGCAGAAGTTCACAGTTCCACAGAGATTCTTCTTGCATTTTTATGTGGTGGGTGTGGTGTTGACAACGTTAGTGTTGCTATTAATATGGTTCTACGCATATGAGGAAATGACTCCAGTATCTCCTGATTTGTTACACTTTTCAACGATTACCAGCCAACTAACTGGAGGCTCACATGTATTTTCAATTCATAAAGTTCCTTCACATACTGTGGAGCATAAGCATCATGTTTGGCAAACTGTGTTTGTGCTGTTATTAATGGAGATTCAACTCTTAAGACGTTTGCATGAGACAATAAATGTGTTCCATTACGGACCATCAGCTCGAATGCACATATTTGGCTATCTAGCTGGTTTATTGTAAGTTCCTTAAAACTTTGCCTTTGCCACTTTCCGACGAAAGTATTTGAATATTCATTACAAAATCGCCCTTTAAAGTTTAATCTTGATACGTGAATGTTTTCATATTTATAACAAGAGCACAACCAACTTGTCATTTATGGTTCATTTATACTTGAACGGCATCTTTTTTGATTGATTGGCTTACTAGATCCCTCACAGTGATCTAGGATTCTGTATATTCTTCTGATGTCTTGTTCACTATGTGATGTTGAGTTTTTTTTTTCACTAAATTACCAAACAATTTCACTAGATGCTAGGCCTTGAGAAGTCATCAATTGTTTTTAGTAACTTAAATATGTAAATAACCATGTCAGGCTTTTATAAATTGTTCATTACATGATAAATGACTATTTGTTAACCTTTTCCAAAACTTCTGATATGCTTTCTGTTTCTATGCTAGCTTTTATATTGCAGCACCTTTATCTCTTGGTAGCTCATGTCTTTTGAGGCATTGAATAATGCTCGTGATCAAATTGCCGAGTTCATTGTCAAAGGCAGAGCAAGAATGCCAGATATAGAGGTTGATTGGTTAGGATTGTTAAAGCCTCTTCTAAATTTGGGATGGTGCCAGTGGGTTGGTGCGGCAATCTTTAGCTGGGGTTGGCTTCATCAGCTATGTTGCCATATGATTCTTGTAAGTGATGCTTTCTTTTAGAATAATTTAGTTGAGCATCTATGGGAAACCATGCTTATATCCTTTTCAAGGAAAAAAAAAAAAATTTACAATGATTCTATAATATTGAGCCATACAGAAATATGAATATTGTACATAATTATTATATTTGTACAAACTTGACTATCTACCCACGAAGAGACATAAACCCTCACAGTCTATCACTACAATAATGTAATAAATATTACTTTCACACAATTAAAACAGCTCGCATACACTACTATTCTCACCTTAAACTATTCTTTTGAACTTAATATTCACTCACTGTTCTGCACTACGCATTAGTTCTTACAAACAGAAGCTCTCATCTTAGCTTCTCTTTTTCTCACCTCCTTGATTCCCAAATGAAGACTCGAAGAAAAACTTGCTTAACTAGGTTAATGACGGTTTTATTACTTCGGCCTGTTCCCAGATGTCAGCAACAACTGAGCGTCCTTACCAAATAATTGGTGTTTGTTACCCTTTTCTGCCAGACAAGCATGATCTTACTTATTTAAACATAGTTGTCATAGTGTGATCTGTTCTCTCTCTCTCTCTCTCTCTCTCTCTCTCTCTCTCTCATCTCTCTCTCTTATATATATATATATATATATATATATATATATATATATATATATATATATATATATATATATATATGAGCCTGCAGGTAGTCTTTGAAAAGCTTGGGCAGAAAAGCTGACTTCATTCCACTTATATATATATTTTCTATTGTTGAAATGATTGGATGGAGAGTCCAGACTTCTTATCTTAAATGTTTCCCTCAGGATTCATTGTATCTTTTCTGAAGTTCTTTCTATTAGATGTCCCCTTTTCTATTGCTGGCATCTGAACTTCTATTTATCATTTCTTGTTATATGAACAACATGGTTTGCTTATGCAACTTCTTGTTTTGATCGTTCTTATATTATATAGGATAATTAAGTCGTTACTCCTGTCAGGGCTCTTTGCGAGAAAACAAAGGAGCTGATGAATATGTGATTCCTCATGGTGACTGGTTCAGATTTGTTTCTTGTCCACATTACCTTGCTGAAATAGTGAGTTCTGTGATCGTTTCTTAATGTCAATATCATTGTTTCTGTATCTTGTCAGATAGACATTATCAATGAGCATTGAATTTACATGTCTTGTTACTAAACTGTTTTCATCAAATTCTTCTAATCCTTTTTGTACATGAAGGGGATTCTATATAGTTCAGCATTTAAAAATTGGAAAATGGTGCATCAACAACAGTTTTGGTGGATGTTCCACATTAAAAAAAAAAAAATCTGGCAGGCTCATTGGTGGAAACAGTGGTAGTGGGCTCCACCATGATTCTCATCTGATTGTTGAGCTGCACTGACCCTTGAATTAATCCTTATTACAGGTGCCTAAATTATCAGGGGCATAACATTGCTTTTAAAATATCCTAACTGTTGGGCATTAGGGATACAATTAACTATTGCTCTATGATTTATACTCTAATCTTGTACTTTCTGATGCTAGGACTAATTTTTTTTTCTCTTTCGATTAACCATGCAATTTTATCTTCTCAAAATGATGTAAAACGACACGTGAATTATCTCTCAACATGCAGGTAGTTTATGCTGGGATTTTGGTGGCAAGTGGTGGATTCGATATCACTGTGTGGCTTCTTTTTTCGTTCGTGGTATGTCATATCTCCTTGAAAGGATATTTACGTCAATGAAAATTATCAAATTGTGTACATATTTGTTAATAATTTCTGTGGTTCTCTCATCAATTACATTGATCCCCAGGTAACCAACCTAGTCTTTGCTGCAGCGGAAACTCATAGGTGGTATCATCAAAAGTTTGAAGACTATCCGCAATCCCGTCGTGCTATAATCCCATTTGTTTATTAGGGGTTTATGAAAATGGGCGAGTTGCTCGAGGGTAGTGTTATTTGCTCTCGACCAGAGCTGAGCCAAACATTTCTTCTCATGTGTTTGGACAAGGTCATGCAATGTACAGAACACATATCAACAGTTTCATTCCAAACTAGCATGGTCGAGCTACAACCTGCAGAATACAATATCATGTTGTATGTTCTCCACATTGCACAAATTATATGTTAATTGACACGAATTGGGATTGGATTATCGCTTTTAACCTTTTTGAGTTGGAACGCTACTCAAAATGGAACGCTTTCCTCACAAATAGCAGGGTGACTTTACTGTTCAGATGGTTGTGATTGCTGTAAATGTATGACTCTGTTTTGTTTAGGATCGAGGGTTTTAGTGTATATAATATAATTCTTTTCTTTTAACATGTAAAAACTTGTTTTGACAATATTTTCAATATTATTCGATGATTAACCATAGATTTGTGCTTTCTTTCCCGTAAAGGAGCAAATTGGACTTGTATCAGAAAATTTTGGTGTATGCAATACTAAGTCTACATGCTCAACCAGACTTCTTGCTGCAGTAATGAAATGTACATATCAACCCTAGGGATAAATTTTGTTACTTTATTGTCCCAAATATTGGAATTTTGCATTTTATTGGTCTCTGTGATTTCTTAACGGACACTGGGGGAGACAACAATAGGCTACGAGAAATGCTATTTCTACATTCAATTTGTAGGTGTATAATTTAGGCCTTCACTAATCAAGGGCGTAAAAATATAAAAAGTGATAAAATTAATTAGCTAGTATAAAATTTTGGTCACTTAATTATAAGTATGTAATTAGATATAAAAGTGATGAAATTAGCTAGTATATATAATAAAAATGTAGTTAGGTATACATTTATAAATAATATTGCTCTTAATTAATTGTATGGCTCGCGAAAAGCTCATGCAAGCATATGGTTATTAATAAAAACTTAAACTTAAACTTTGCTTTAAACTTCACATAAAATTTTCAATAATTTATATACTAATTATCTCCTAGGATCAATACGCCCAACGAAATCATTATTATTCCCAATATATCAGACAAATTGGCAAACCAAATTTATAGAAGATAAAATAACATCCGCATTATCATAGAAATCAAACTTACATACGAGGAGGAAAAAAAAAAAGAGAAAAGGCACACACATGTACTGCACGTACGAAAGTAGGGCCTAACATAATAATTAAGGCCGCCTTATTCAAGCATATACTAAACGCCGCGTACGCGACGTGTACTGTAGATCACATGCGTAACGTCGACCTACGCCGCACCGAAGAGGTAAGGCATGTCGCCGAGCACCTTTTTCACGAGCTCCTCGTGGTTCTCCATCCAGTCCCCGACCTCTGCCCCTCGCTTCGCGATATCATCCACTATCTCATTGGGGTCGTGATGCATCACTTTCAATTGATCCGCGGCGGAGGGTCCCTTCGCCACCAGGGCCACTTTAAAGTTAGCTTCCCCGGAGCTCCCTGCCGTAGTACTCTCCACCCGAACCAAAGTCGGCCCGCCGAACAAATTGTGCCTGCTCCCCAGCGCCTCCTGGTACGCCCCCGCCAGGAACGTGCCGATGTAGTACCCTCCGCCACTTTTTTCTAAGGCGTGGAGGAGGAGAGTCTGGGCCCCGCCGATGAACTGGTCGATCTTGCCGTCGCTGTCGCATGTGAGGTCGACGAGCGTGCTCTTCAGCGTCGGCTGCTCATTCAGCCGCTGTATCGGCAGGATCGGGAACAGCTGCTTGATCCCCCAGAAGTCCGGCGTGAGCGAGAAGACCGACAGGTTCGCGTGGTACGCGTAGGTCGTCTCCTCGGCCGCAGCCAACTGCTTCGCCAGACGCCTGCTGAGCTTGAAGATCTCCACCCCGTGCTTCTTGAGCTGGTCTGCGTGGGCTAAGGAAGCGTTATTGTTGCTGTCCCTTGATCGGACTGCAGATTTGAGGTTAGCGTGAAGCGTTGCCGGGTTTCCGACGAGCTCGTCGAGGCGGCTGATCAATTCGTCGGATGTGACTGAGTCGCTGGGTTCCTCCACGGCCACCAGTGCATCGTATATCAGGATCGAGTGGTGGGAGGCGAGGGCGCGGCCGCTCTCGCTGCACAGAACTGGGTGGGCCACGCCGTTCTGGTTGCACACGAGCTTCGCAGCCTGCACCACCGCCGATGCATACTCTTCCAAACCGTACGCCACCGACATGTCTGAGGACCCCGACCGCGTCCCGTCGTAGTCGATCCCGAGCCCCCCGCCGATGTCGAGGGTGCCCATCGGCGCCCCCATCTGCACCAGGTTGCAGTAGTACCTGTTCAATATAAAAATATTAAAATTAATACTGCTATATATATATAATAGTTTAAACTTTTGAAGATGAACATTTATTTCTCGATACCCCGTAGCCTCGCGCACTGCACTGCTGATGATGGATGTGGTCGGGATTTGCGACCCGATGTGGAAGTGGAGTAGCTGGAGGCAATCGAGCATGCCGAGTTGTTTTAGCTTCTCTGCGACGGCATAGATTTGGGCCTCCAAGAGCCCGAACTTGCCGTGCTTGCCCGAGGTGGATCCGAAGTGCCCAGGGTTGGTTGTGAGCAGCTTCGCACGGATGCCGAGCACGGGGCGCACGCCGAGCGCTTGGCTCGCCGCCACCACCGTGTCGACCTCCTCCTCTAACTCGAGCACGATGATTGTGTTCAAATTAATGGAGCGCGTCGTGAGGGCGAGGGAGATGTAGTCCATGTCCTTGTAGCCGTTGCACACGAGGTACGCCTTCGGGCTTCCGTTGATAAGGCTGTGCATGGCGAGGAGGAGCTCCGGCTTCGACCCGGCCTCGAGCCCGAAGTTGTAGTAGTGGTCCTCCCCAAATTTGACCTGGTAGCCCTTCCCAAAATTGACCAGGTCGTCCACCACGTCCTTGTTCTGATTCACCTGTTCGATATATATATATATATATATATGAAATATTAAGTACATTATTCTTTGGCGACTTAATTTTCTTATTTGATACCATTTAAGTAATATATATAATTAATTATGGAGAAAATAGAATTGCTATTATACAAGTTCTCTTTTTCTCATTTAATGAATTATATATATAAATGTCAGCTATCCAGTTAGCGTCTGATTTTTTTTAAACTATAAACTTGTTGTATTTACTGTAATCTTCTATTATTCCAAATTAATTGATGCACCTTCACCGGGAACACCCCTTGATAGTGGGAAGTGTATTCCGTATACTGAATCGCATTAATGAACGCAGTATAGAGCGAGTCCAAACGGTGCTTGAGCACGTCAGGGAATCGGAGGATGAACGGGAACTGGAGACTCTTCGCAGCCGCGGCCTTCACCGCCGCGAGGAGATCAATCTCCTGCTCAGAGGTGGTCTCGACACCGTTAATCTTAACGGCGACGTTACCGCTAGAGTTAACGGCGAAGTAAGGGTCGCCCCATCCCGCAATATTGTAGAGGTGACCATAGTTGCTCGACATGGTCTCTATCTCCTCCCTACACAAAGAGTTAATTAGCTAAAAAATAATAATAAAAAAAAATCTAGGGTTTATTTTCGCAGTGAGATCGAATTGTATGAGAAGGGTGTGTGAGTGGGGGCCTTTTATAGGCGCGCTCCGAGGATACCCCCGGGCGCGATAATTTCTCACCTTTTTATTAATTTTCAACTGTCCAGATCTCTTCTTTCTGTTTGTCATAGATTGAACGGATGGGATCTGTTTCGGGGAGCATTGTCGGGCCTGCGTTCCATCGTCCACCCATTCGGAGAGAAAACGGATACAAATATATATTTATATAATAAAAGAACAAAATTATTTATTATGCTATAATTTATAAATTATAGTAAAATTTATATATTTTTAAAAAATATAAATTTAATTATGTTTGTAAATTTTTTATTATTAAATTTGTATTAAGATTTATATTATAAAGTTAATTAAAAAAAATTTAAAATAACACGAATCTCAATATAGATTTAATAATAAAAAATTTATAAATATAATTAAATTTATATTTTTAAAAATATATAAACTTTACTCTATAAATTATTAATTTATATAAAAAATGATATAATTATTTTATATCTTTAATTTTTTTTATCAAATAAATATAAGAATTAAAAAAATTTCACTTCGTCAGTCATAAAATAAACAGCATAAAAAAACAAAAACACTTTTATTTAAATTTACTTAAATTTAAAATTTTATTTTAAATCAAATTCAGTTTAGAGAAACATTTCTAGCCCTAGTAGCCGCGCAATTATACTGAAAAGGACATGGGGCGCCTTTTAACTTTTATCTGTACGTGTTTGTAGGCGCCGCATCGTCCTTTTTAAGATTCCCTCACAGCACAAAGTACACGCATTATTTAAAGATTGTTTGGTTAGATATAGTTATAAAAAATTAAAAGTATGTATAATTATAAATATTGTAGTTATAAACTTATAATTATACTTTAATTTATTTTGTTCTATCCATTTAATTTGTTTAATTGGTTGAAGTTAAAATTTATATTTGCATATTTTATTATTTTTTTTAGTTAAAAGAATTATATTATTTTTTTAATATTTATTATTATGTTTTTGAAAAATATTTTTTTAACGGTGTAATTTTTTTTAGACGATATTATTTTTTATCAGCGTTGTTTCTTTTTAAACAGCATTATTTTTTAAAAAATATTTTTTTTAATGACGTAATTTTTTTTTATTGGTTTTTTTTTTTTGAACGATGTTTTTTTTTTAAAACAAACTTATTTTTCTTTTAACATGGTTGTTGTTGTTTTTTTAGCAACATTATTTTTTTTTGGAATGGCAGATTTTTTTTTTAATTTTAAACTGTATTATTTTTTTATTTTTTTGAGTGATGAGTGATGACACTACTATTATTACGAATGTAACTATAGCAATTGCGCTATAAATAAATAACAAATAGCCAATGTTATCAAATTTAACGAGAATAGTTAAGTGACACTTTTTGAACGTATACGGACTATTGCAGTTAAATGATATCATATTTAACGATAGATTATTATAATAAAATAAAAATAAAGTTATAATATTATTAAGTATAATTTTTCAAACTATAAAATAACAAAGTGACAATACATTAAAATATAGATATTAAGTACAATTATTTTAACTATAGAGTGCTAACTTGAAAATGTGCTAAACTATAGCAGACGATCAAATTTGTTGAGTTTGCTAAGATTATTATCTTAGTGTAGTGATTAGTATAGTTCATCGTGAAAAAAATAAATAAAAATCTTTACCGTAATAGACGCACTACATAAAAATTATTTTAAAATAAGGCTAAAATACAGGGTTTTTTTTTTTTTTTTTTCCTGTAAATATCTGTATTTTATTTTTTCTTTCTAACTTTCAAAAATCTATATTTTACTATTTTAAAATATTAAAAAATATTTTTAGGAGTTACCGTATTAATGAAAAGAGTGAAATAACTATATTACCATTGCTTGTTGTATAAAGAAAAAAAAATAATTTTTAATATATTTTTATTGTTTTAAAAATATTTTAGGTATACATTATAAAAAATTGACGGAATCCTAGTGGAAGGAGGCCAAATGCATCAGCTTGAATTTTTGAAAAAATAAAATATAAATTTTTGAAAGTTAGAAAAAAAAAAATATTTACATAAAGTTTTTTTTTTTGTAATTAGCCTTAAAATAATCAGATGCCTTATAAGATGATAATTTAAAATAATCATACCCCTTGTAAGATGGTAAATAGCCTAATTAGAAATAATATGTTAATTTTATATTAAAATAATATTTCATACTTTTATATAATATTAAGGAATTTGATCCGATAGTTATTGTTATTTCAGTGTAGAATAATTGTGACAAAAAAAATTTCTTTT
Organism: Tillandsia fasciculata; assembly: GCA_029168755.2. Lineage (NCBI taxonomy): Eukaryota > Viridiplantae > Streptophyta > Magnoliopsida > Poales > Bromeliaceae > Tillandsia > Tillandsia fasciculata. Next base: position 582,595 of record CM054931.1, read on the forward strand.
TTCAAAGCTAGTTATGCGATTTGATTTGTATTATAAAAAGAATGATTGTAATATGTATTATAATCTTTACAGACCAAAGTGGAAATAAATTTTATATTTTATTCATTCAAAAAATTATTTTTATCTCATGTATCATATTTTTTTTTAGTATTAAAAATCCGAAAGTACTATTTTGATTCATTGATGGGGTACCAAATATACATCCAAAAATTAAAAAAAATAAATAATATTTTTTATTTAAAAAATTAATAATATTTATTAAACTTAGTTTAAATCAGTCAAGAATAATTATCAATCATTATTATTTGAGGATAAAGCCTTAATTTCGTGGTATCAAGTATCAACTATATATAATCATCAAATCAAATTAATTAGCAACTTTTTGGTACACATATTAGTATAAATTATTTTAATTTGATGACTGAGAATGAAGCATAGAAAATTTCTGGGTTTTACATATGATAACTCATGTGAGGAACCAATTATTTTTAGCAGAATTGGGTAAAGATTTGATAGCTGGCATTGGAGTTCTCAAATTCAAAATTTTATAATCTTATACTTTTTAAGTTTTGTGAAAATAAATAAGGCATATAGATTATCTATTCATATACTATTAAAAGCAAATAATATTTATATACTATTCAATATAGCATATGAACTCTCTCTCTCTCTCTCTCTCTCTCTCTCTCTCTCTCTCTCTCTCTCTCTCTCCCTCCCTCTTTATATATATATATATATATATATATATATATATATATATATATATATATATATATATATATAAAGAGGGAGAGAGAGAGAGAGAGAGAGAGGGGTAGAGCTTATATTCTTTTAAAAGCACAATCATATGCATTTTTGTAAATTTTTAGTATTAGTTTTGTATTGAAATTTATACTTTTTATTTTACCTTTCTCTCTCTTTAGTTGACTTTACAAAAATACAAATCTCAATACAAATCTATTGATAAAAAATTCACAAGTATGAATGGTCTTATACTTTTAAAAATATATAAACTTTACTATATATATATATATATATATATATATATATATATATATATATATATATATATATATATATACTTTTATGAGTTCGGCTACTATACTTTTATGAGTAAAATCTTTTTGTACTCATAAATTTTTATCCATTGGATGAAAAAATATGCGGTTAGGATTATAGTAGTCCCTATAATTTATACTATTTTCCCAACAACCTAGTAAATTCTAGGGGGACCACTATCATCCTAACTGCGCATTCCTTCATCCAAGGGTAAAAAAGTTATGAGTATAAAGGGTTTATACTTATAAGAGTATAGTAGCACTACGTACGCTATATATATATATATATATATAGTCCGGCTGGAATACTATCGATGACACCAAGCAATTGGTACTATCAAATTTTTAGTTCTTAGATGAAAGTATATGCGATTAGAATTATAGTGGTCTCCTAGAATTTTTACTATTCAACCAACCACCCACTAAACCCTAGGAGACCACTATCATCTTAACTGCATATCTCTTCATCCAAGGGCTAAAAAATTAGTACCACCAATGACCTGATGTTATCGATAGTATTCCAGCCTAGATCTATATACAAGCATATATATATATATATATATATATATATATATATATATATATATATATATATATATATATATATATATATATATAGTTGAGCTGGAATGCTATTAGTAGCAAATGGGCTTCGTTATCAATTTTTGTTTTCGATTATGGAGCTTGCAAATCGACGATCAACACTGTTGAATATGATCCATACAACTGGAAGTATTTAGAAACCAAATTTTAAATCTTTTTAACATCGCTGACTTAATGATAAAAGAATTATAAAATTTATAATTTTAATGATTGATATGAGGCGTTTGCTCGTTTAATAGTATAAAAAAATCTAAATCAATTAAATTTTGATTAGAAAATTTCTTAAACTATTTTAAATAAGATTTATACTCTCGATCTTGATTACAGGACTCATATAATCACTTTTTGAAGGATATTTATTTTCAGTTTGTTCATTTTTGTATCCACTTGATGGACAAGAAAAAAGTAACGAAAAAATATTTAATTTAATTTTCATATAGTTTAAATGGTTTAAATCATATTTAGCGGCATTGATCGTTGATTTGAAAACTCCATCATCGAAAACAAATGGATGACAACGGAACCCGTTGCTACTGATAGCATTCCAATATATATATATATATATATATAGGCTAAATTACAGAAAACCCCCCTCTAATATCCCGCATTTCCACTTTACCCCCCTGTCTTTTAAAAGTCGACAACCTGCCCCCTCGTAATTACCGAAATATGCATTTACCCCCTGCCAGATATGAAAGTCCATCCATGAGCCTCTAATGAGCCAATTGCTTGTAACAAATTGGTAAGAAACCAATTCATATCTGGCAGGGGGAAAAGGGTAAATGCATCCATTAGAGGCTCATGGATGGACTTTCATATCTGGCAGGGGGGTAAATGCATATTTCGGTAATTACGAGGTGGCAGGTTGTCGACTTTTAAAAGATAGGGGGGTTAAAGTGGAAAAGCGGATATATATATATATATATATATATATATATATAAAAGAGAGAGAGAAACAAGAGAGAGAGAGAGAGCGCTAGGCTGGAATACTATTAATAGTATCAAGTCATTGGTGCTATTAAGTTTTTAATTCTTGGATTAAAATATATGGTTGAGATGATAGTGGGTCCCTTAGGTTTAATAGGTAATTAAAAAAATAGTAAAATCTAACAGGTGAAAATGATCTAAGGATAGTAGAATCTAAACGGGTTGATCTAAGGATAGAAAACTTGATAGCATCAAATATTTGGTGTTATCGATAGTATAGTAGCCGGACTCTCTCTCTCTCTCTCTCTCTCTCTCTCTCTCTCTCTCTCTCTATATATATATATATATATATATATATATATATAGTAAAATTTATATACTTTTAAATGTACAAACTCATCCATACTTATGAATTTTTTATCATAGAATTTGTATTGAAATTTATATAATTATATTTTCTTTCCCTCTTTCTTTAAATGTCTTTATAATAACATGAATCCAAATACAAATCCATAGATTTTGATAATAAAATAAAGAAGAGTGATAAGATTGCTAGAGAAATATAAATTTTTGGATTATAAAGCTCAGCGTTTATATTCAAAAAAATCATTGTAGGGTTAGAATTAATCATCAACTTCATCCAACTAATCAAAGTATGAAACAAAATGAGAGGTGGAGAGATGGGAGAAAAAACTTTAGTAAGGAAGTACCTAACGACAAGGAGTTCCATTTCATTATAATTATTTTTGTCTCTAAAAAATTATTAAGTATATTTTAATAAAAAATTAAAAATAAAAAATTTTAGAAATAATAATTATTATTCTTACATAATCTATAAATTTTATATTAATCTTCGAAATACTATAGTTAATGTTAGCGAAGTCTTATTTTTTGAATTTTTTTAGTCACGAAGGTTATGTCTTTTCTCTCTCTCTCTCTCTCTCTCTCTCTCTCTCTCTCTCTCTCTCTCTCTCCATGCCATCCCTTCATATTTTCCTCTTTCTCAAGCCTCCTTGAGTTACTTCATCTATCGATCCCTCTCTCTCTTTTATTAATTATAATTGAAAATCGAAATGAAAATTTAGAAAATTTAAAATGCGTAAGTTACGAATTCAAAAAAATGAAGTGACATAATTTTTTTTTTTTTTTTTTACGTCACTATTTTTTATCTTCCTTTCCCAACTATTGTACATCTTCTTCTATCTTCTTCCCTCTCTCAATTACTTTATTATTATATTAAATACCGAATCTCATATTCCTAGCGGTGGTAGAGGAGGCGAAGCTCTTTTTAGTGTTTACCCTCAATGCCTACAACTTTTCCAACACCGTCTTTAATTATCCCGTCATTCTCATTGAGTTCTACGTTCCTTGTAATTTTCCATCTGATTTTCTCTTGATCTCGTCTTATATTTTTAATGTATAAATTCTTCATTCGATAGGATTTTTGACATTATCGTGTTATTTACTCAGAAGAAGTTGTGATTTTTATTATATATTTGAATGTTTTAGAATAAATTTATTACTTTTCGATATTTTTTATATATGATTGAATTCTTATTTTATTATTTTTTTATTATTTTTATTAAATTTGATTAATTCAATAATTCACAACTTACCAATATCTTCACTAATGATAAAATTGACATATAATAATAAATTAAAAAGAAATTGTCGAGATATTGATGTAAAGCTTTCCACCAAAATATGGTGATGCATATAGAACAGTTACACACTATGCACTACAACAAAATTAGGCTATATCGATATTTTTAAGTATTTCTAAAATCTGAAAAAAGTATCGTCAGATACTTAATATTATTATCGCTATATATGCAGTCGTTAGGATGTATAGCTATATTTTATTATAATGTGTTTTAAAAATATATTTTTATAACTTAATTTTGAATATAAATAAAATATCTATAAAAAATTATTATAAAAATATATTTTTATAATCTGATTTTATTATGGTGATGCAAATAAGAGGAATAAGGACGTGTCATGAAATTTCAATTGTCCAGTAAAAATAAAATTTCAAGGGCATCTCTTAGATGGTCCGCGTGTCGCCCTCACAATCGTCATAGAGTGGATTTTTTCATTTTTCGGTGGTCATGATCCATCGCGGAAAAAAAGTATGCAATATCACAATAACACCGTATCTCTATATCACAACTAATTAAAATATATTTTTAAAGAATAAAGAAGTTTATAATATATTATATGAGTGACAAAATATTTTTAATTAATCATCCACGTAACCATTCATCATATATATATATTTTTAAAAATTCTATAATAATTAATTTAAGACAAATTATCATAATGTACGGAGAGGAGAGTACGGACGCTGGGTCCATCTTATCCACAAGGATCGAAGGAAGGATATAAAATTAAAAAAAATTATTATTTGTATATTCTAAATAAGACATATATTTTATATTTTAATTAATAAAATTAATTTTAATTTTAGATAGATAAAATATATATTATATATTTTATTTGAAATGTATAGATGATGAATCACTATTTATTATTTATAAAGTAAAATAAATTGTAATATCTCAATTTTTGTTTATTTTAAACTAGAACATACGAAATATAGTTTGTATAGCTAATCAAAAATTTATTTATCACATTACATATATCAATGCATTAAATAGTTAAAATTAATATTTTGAATATTTGTAACAATATTACTTAATTATTTTTCTTTCATGATTTGCTGTCTCATTATTAATTTCTTTTTTTTTTTTTTTAATAGCTATTGATCGATCACTCTCTCTCTCTTTTCCTGATTTTTTATTTTTTTTTTTTTTTTTTTTTTTTTTTTTTTTTTTTTGCTATTAGTAATGGATGGTTAATTAACAAAATATACATTTCATCAGCAATAATAACATTTAAAATAATATAAATTTAATCAATTTAATTATTATTAAGTCATAAATACATCTCCAACTTAAATGATTAAAACAATTTAAATTAAAAGAAATAAATAAAACTGCAAATCTGCAGAATAATAATTGGAGTATCGACTTCAAAATGACACATGATGATGGGTTCCTGTACATTTTCACCTAAATTATTAAAGTTTCGCTCGAAGTACGTATATAAATGTCGTATATGATATAAGATTACGATGCCGATTCTTTTAAAGGACGAAGCTTCCTCCACGTCAACGTGGCGTTGAATAAAATCCACATATATATATATATATATATATATATATATATATATATATATATAATATATATATATATATATATACACAAGAGCAGTGGTCTCAATGCAACAGTGAATGGCGTTCAAGTGAAAAAAAAAACGTGACCCAATTAATGAGAATTAGTACTATAGCTCCCATGTGGTATTTTTAATTCTATTTATTATATTTTTTAAATTTTTTTAATTATTATAGTCTTATTCATATATAATTAGTTGATTAAATAAAATATATCGTTGATGCGATAATGATATAATAATATTATGATTGATAATAAAAAAATAATTAAAATGCAGTGTTATTGTCACATCAACTGCACATTATTATTCGACTAATAAAATTGTATCATAGGATTTGTTATATTATATTTTGACCCTTTAAAGTATAATAATTTTTTAAAATTTTAACTTTTTAAAATATTTAAAAATTTAAAAAAATAATAAAATTTATTATTTAATAAATTAGTTTGATATAATAAATAATTCATATGACAAGATATTTTTTAAAACATTGGTATTTGCTATATTATATCCATAAATGCTTAGCGACGTTTTAATAAAATATTATTCAAAAAAATTTTTTATATTGAGATTTTTTTATAGTGAGGGAACGTTCTAGTGTATATAATTAATAGAACTCTTTTCTTTTAGCATATATATAATGAAATTTTGAAATTTGCTGATCAACTGCAAATTTGTGCTTTCTTTTTCGTAAGTACATAACTCCCTGGGAGCAAAATGGAATTGTATTAGAATACTAAGACTACATGCACAACCATATTCCTTAGCTTCTATAGCTGTAATGAAGGTACATGTCACACGCAAGGATAATTATTGTAAGAATAATGCTACATGTATATTTGTACAATAAGGTAAGATGTATTTCATGGTCTTTCTACAGCTAAAATTTATCAATTAATATTATCCTTTTTTTTTTTTTTTGGCTTATTATACAAAAAAATCTCCTTTGAGATTTTTTACACTTATGGATGCAAGGGCATAAAATGTACACCCTTATATAGAATGTACAGCTAGTATTTTTTTTTTTTTTTGGTAATTAGTTTACGGCTCTAAATTAAATATTGAAATTTTGTTTTGTAAATTTACGGCTCACTGCAAGAACATGTTGAACCTTTCTACATAGTGCAGTAGTGTATATCTGTGCATCCAAAAAGTAGATATAAATTTGATCTCAATTCTCAGCGGACAGGGCATTCAATTAACTAGGTACAATTTCAGAGCGGTAGGTAGAGTTGCCATGTCTGGATTGGACTTTATGAAGATTCGTAATTACATGCTATTCTCAAATGAACTTAACGGCTAAGTTTATGAGTGTAGTTCTCCTTCTGTAAGCGTAGGAGGATCCATAAATTCATTTTATGCGCTAATGCTTATAAGTTAATTAAAAAATTTATCTTAATTAGGTAGAATTATGGGATTTAGTGAATCTGAATACGATTGAATAAATATTTTACTGTGATCCATATATGTTTGTAATTCCCTTCATTGATTATGTGAAATCGATCAAGAGGTGGAACTTTGTTATTCTCCACTACTAGAAGATCATATATCATGAAAGTTTTTTAACTTTCTGCCTTTTATATGATTTCTTCGTTAAACCTTTTTTCTAATAAACATTTTGCTAAAACAAAATTTAGAAAATGAAAGAGTATATATTCTTTTTAGGGTTAATTGCATACATGTCCCTTCAAATATGTCGAATTGCAAATATATCCCTGTAAAATTTAACTTTTCATATTTATCCCTGCAAAAATCCACCGTTATTCAAATATGTCCCTACTGTTAGAAAAGTTGAGTTAATCATAGGTTAAATGCTTAACCTTGGTTAGAGTACAAAGTTAATATACCTTTTTACCCTGAGGGGCATATTTGAAGGGATATATTTGTAAGGGGCAAAAAAGTAATTTTACATGAAATCTGTTAAAAAATTAACGGATTCCAAACGGGGATTAACCTGAGGGGCATATTTGAAGAACTTTGGATTTTTGCAGGGATAAATATGAAAAGTTGAATTTTACAGGGATATATTTGTAATTCGATATATTTGGAGGGACATGTATGCAATTAACCCTTCTTTTTAGATCTTGTCAGTTTATTATATTTTTTATTTTCCAAAATGTTGGTACGCATATAAAGTTTGTAAATGTCCTACATCAGGCTTATAGCCTCGAGTGATGTCAGAGGGGGCACAACTCTAATCAAGAAGATGTGCATATGGGGCAGATAAGGATGAAATTATGTTTAGAATCATTGAAAAAGATAAATGAGAGATTTTATGAAAAAAAATAATACTATTAAGAAACGCGCGCACACACATTAACACTTTATTTGATTCTGATAAAAAAAAGTTATTCCTCTTTTTGTATCCAAACAAAAAGTAGGGAAGGGGGAGGGATTCCCTTCTCTCCCCAACTAGCAGCTTTTGTTGCTTACCCGTGTGACGCCCCAATTTTCCAGGAGGTCATTCATTCTAGAACTACTCTAGCTCTAGCACGCTTAGCTCTCTTAATCTCTTGGGTCTTGCTACCACCCAAAATACTATAGCCGGGTTAAGAGTTTTAGTCCTATTATATCATTTATATATAGGACTATTTCAAATTCCGGAAGTGTCACATTCTTTCCCCCTTTAAGCCCTTAAGTCCTGACTGGACGTCAGACTCAAGCACACTCATTAGTACCAGGCGATTGAGACTCGTCTCGCTAGCCTTAGCCGACCTTGTAGGGAGCTGCACTCCACCTATAACGGTCATTAACCGGGGAGCCACACTCTACCTGCTATACAACTCTGGCTCAGCCGAGACTCATCTCATATTTCCGGTTGGTGATTGTCTCTGATACCAATTGTGACGCCCCAACTTTCCAGAGGGTCACCCTTCCTAGAACTACTCTAGCTCTAGCACGCTTAACTCTCTTAACCTCTTGGGTCTTGTTACCACCCAAAATATTATAGCCGGGTTAAGAGTTTTAGTCCTATTATATCATTTATATATAGGACTATTTCAAATTCCGAAAGTGTCACAGCCCGTGTGCACGCGAATCAAGGCGACCTCCTTCCTCCTCTGGCTTAATTCTTATTATTTTTTTATTTTTTTAAAATTAAAAAATTTTAAATTTTAAAAGATATGTAAATTATAAAATTTAAATTTAAATTTTTTATTTTATAAATTTTAAATTTTTTTAACTTTATTTTTTAATAAATCTAAAAATTTAATTTAATTTTAAATTTTTTTAAAATTTATACAGATTTTTTATAATTTTTTTAATTATACAAATTTAAAAATTAAAATTTTTACTCCGACTTAAAATTTAAAATTAAATTTTTTGCTCCTACTTATAATTTTTATAAAAATTAAAATTTATACAAAATTTTAAATTTTAATTTAAAAGAAAAAAAACTAAGAGAATGAGCATATTAGTCATTTTACACAAAATACTACTCTCTATTCCTCTTATTCTTCATTCCCGATCAAACACTAATTTTTTTATATCTAATACTAACTTAATATCCAATCAAATATAAATTTACAATAATTTCTTCTTTTTTTCAAAAATTATACTTATCATTAAAACTACTAATTCTCTCTTATATTTCTACCAAGGGAAACCTAATATACTATATTTTGATGTGCATTAAGAACTCTCTTGAAAGAGAAATGTTAAGCCAACAACCTAAAAGGTTGAACTTCTACAACCCTCCATTCAAGGATTGAGCCAAACCCTTTTCATTTTGAGCAAAGCTTAATTTCTCAACAATCCAAATAGAATTGTAATTCTATATATGCCACAACTTTATCATGCAAGGATTAACTTTTCTTCACTACTCTAATCATTCCTTTTTTTTAATACTAAAATTCAAAAAAAAAATTAAATTCTAGGATCAAAATTCATTGATTAAGGATTGTAATTGTACAATCCTTTTTGAATATTTCTCTTGGATTTTAGTATTAAAAGAAATATATATCCACTCGTTTCTTGAGGGACTTAATTGCTACAACTGTACTTACTACGAGGGACTTAATTAATTGCTTCATTGATGATACAATTCAAGAGGAGGTGGGTATTTGTCATTATCAAAAGGACCACCAAAAAAATTACTACTACTACTAAAGGGCTAATAATAAATAGACTTAACAAATTCGGTAAATACTAGCTAGGAAGGGTAAATTATTCTCCAACTTATCATGTTATTCATTTTATTTATTTTTTTAAAAAATAAATTTAGTTGAAAATATAAAGTAATTAAAATTTGAATTTAAAATTTTAAATATCAACTAAAATTTTTGTCACTTGCGTTAGAAATGATCGATAGAAATTTATTATTTGTGATTCCACCCTTGTCACTCTTTAATTATGTTGGCAACTCATATTTATTTACGAGTACAATAATTAATACAATTAACGATAGATTTTACATCAGCATGCATGCGTTCACTTGCGCTAATTTTCGCGAGAAGGACTTTATACAAATTATATAACATGAGGAGAAGTCACAGGTTGCATTAATTTTTTATTTTCATCACTCAATATATATATATATATATATATATATAGAGAGAGAGAGAGAGAGAGAGAGAGAGAGAGAGAGAGAGAGTAAGTAGAACTTATATATTTTTACAAGTGCAAATTCAATTATGCTTATGATTTTTTTATTATTGAATTTGTATTGAGATCTCTGTTATTTAATTTTTTTTCTCTCTTTAGTTCAATTTACAATAACACAAATCTCAATACAAATTTAATGATAAAAAATTTATAAGTATAATTGGACTTGCATTTTTTTTTTTTTTATTCTCCTTTTGTATTGAAAGTTTAAATTTATAATAGAGTATTTTTTAAAAATTCACAATCCAAACAGTAAAAAGTAAAGTAATATTTTTACAAAGTATTGAATCTTTCAATGTATCAAATATATTGTAAAATAAAATTATGTCTTATTTTTTAATAATTGTCAAACAAGCCGTAAGTATTATATAAATCTATCTATTTTTTCAGTACAAAATTACTATTCCAAATAGTTTAAATCAAAAACTTTAAACAACTTTTTTAGAACGGTCCTAAACGGTCCCGGTCCCCGTCCCGATCCCTTGCGAGGCTTCCGGCGGGGGAAGAAGATTAAGGCTTTATTTGAGTAGGGGAATAAGGGGTTACTCCCTACCTTATCCCCAAACAAAAAGAAGGGCGAGGGGAATAAGTAAAATTTTTATTTATTTTAAAAAATTATTATGGTGGAGAGTAATTTCGTTATTTTATATAACTATTATTCTCTATTTTTTTTATTCTTATTATCACACCAAATATAAATTTTTTTATATCTGATATTAATCTAATACGCAATCAAATATTTTTTATAATAATTTCAACTAATTTTTATATTTATATATATTTGGAGAATAACTCAATTTTGTTTTTATGTCGGAACTTAATGTACCCTATAGATTCAAGCAGTAAGTTAGAGAAAGAAGACTGCGAGGCTTTCGGCAGGAGAAAAATGATGGCGCCGCCTGTGCGGTGCGCACATGCATGTATTTTGACAAAGACATCGTTCTCATCATCTCTCAAAGAACTCAACTAAATATGAAAGAATGTTATTAGTTTTCAATGTGAGATTATATAATCTCATATGTAGTAGGATAAGTACATCCTTCCAGATTAAATTTATTTAATTATAATATTGGAATACCCAAAAAATTCATAAGCTAAAATTAAATTTTAAATAAATTCTAAAAATAATAACTTAATTATGATTTAAAGTAATTTGTATAAGTATTTTAATAACTTATATACCAATTGTCTCATTAGGACATGCTCAACTGATTCCATTTTCTCAATATATCAGATTTTCTTATTCTCATCGTCGTTGATATGAAGCTTGTGAAACAACCATAATGCACGCGCCTCTCATCGACCACATTTTTCCAGACACTTGGTAAAGAGAGATCTAGAGAGAACACACACAGATGCATGCACACACGAGAGAGTCGGGCCTAACACAACAAGGCGGCTTTATTTAAACATACTAATTAAACACCGCGTACGTAACACGTCCTGTAGATCACATGCATAACGGCGACCTACAGCTAACCGAAGAGGTAAGGCAAAGTGGAGAACACCTTATTCACGAGCTTCTGCTCCGTCTCCGTCCAGTTCCCTGTCTCTGTCGCCCGCTCGGCGATCACCTGTGTCATCTCAGCGGGGTCGAAATGCATCGATTTCAAATTATCCGCAGTGGAGGGCCCGGCCCCCACCAGCGCCACGTTAAATCCACCGGAGCTCCCGGCACTCTCCACCCGAACCAAGCTAGGGCCGCCGAACAGATTGTGCTTGTTCCCCATCGACTCCTGGTACGCTCCCGCGAGGAACGTACCGATATAGTACCCGCAGCCGCTTTGTTCTAAGGCGTGGAGGGGGAGAGTCTGGGCCCCGCCGATGAACTGGTCGATCTTGCCGTCGCTGTCGCATGTGAGGTCGAGGAGCGTGCTCTTCAGTGTCGGCTGCTCATTCAGCCGGTGTATCGGCAGGATCGGAAACAGCTGCTTGATCCCCCAGAAGTCCGGCGTGAGAGAGAAGACAGACAGGTTCGCGTGGTACCCGTAGGTCGTCTCCTCGGCCGCCTCCAACTGCTTTGCCAGACGCCTGCTGAGCTTGAAGATCTCCACCCCGTGCTTCTTGAGCTGGTCTGCGTGGGCTAAGGGAGCGTTATTGTTGCTGTCCCTTGATCGGACTGCAGATTTGAGGTTAGCGTGAAGCGTTGCCGGGTTTCCGACGAGCTCGTCTAGGCGGCTGATCAACTCGTCGGATGTGACTGAGTCGCTGGGTTCCTCCACGGCCACCAGTGCATTATATATCAGGATCGAGTGGTGGGACGCGAGGGCGCGGCCGCTCTCGCTGCACAGCACCGGGTGGGCCACGCCCTTCTGGTTGCACACGAGCCTCACCGCCTGCACCGCCGTCGACGTGTACTCTTCGAAGCCGTACGCCACCGACATGTCCGAGGACCCCGACCGCGTCCCGTCGTAGTCGATCCCGAGCCCCCCGCCGATATCGAGGATGCCCATCGGCGCCCCCATCTGCACCAGGTTGCAGTAGTACCTGTTCAATATAAAATATTAAAATATATATATATATATATATATATATATATATATATATATATATATATATATATATATATATATATATATATATATAGTAGTTTAAACTTTTGAAGATGAACATTAATTTATTTCACGATACCCGGTAGCCTCGCGCACTGCGCTGCCGACAATGGACGTGGTCGGGATTTGCGACCCGATGTGGAAGTGGAGTAGCTGGAGGCAATCGAGCATGTCGAGTTTTTTTAGCTTCTCTGCGACGGCATAGATTTGGGCCTCCAAGAGCCCGAACTTGCCGTGCTTGCCCGAGGTGGACCCGAAGTGGCCGGGGTTGGTGGTCAGCAGCCTCGCGCGGATGCCTACGACGGGGCGAATTTTGAGCTCCTTGCTCGCCGCCACCACCGTGTCGAGCTCATCCTCCAACTCGAGCACGATGATAGTGTTCAACTTGAAGTTGCGTGAAACGAGGGCGAGGGAGATGTAGTCCATGTCCTTGTAGCCGTTGCAGATCAGGTACGCCTTCTGGCTTCCGCTGATAAGGCTCCGGATGCCGAGGAGGAGCTCCGGCTTCGACCCGGCCTCGAGCCCGAAGTTGTAGACCTTCCCAAAACTGACCAGCTTTTCCACCACGTCCTTGTTCTGATTCACCTGTTAAATTAATACAAAATATTAAATGCATATATACTTCTTTAAGCAAGTTAATTTTTTTTAGTGAATCAGCCATTTACATGATATCAATGCTATCTCAGCTCTTCTTAGGTAATAATTATTGAAAAAAAATAAATAAATTGTTACATACTTCATAATTTCCCCTCTTCTTATCTAATCTCATTCTGTGTTTTATAGCCAACAAGAAAAAAATAATAAAATCAGATTAGGCCTAAAAATTTTTTACTTTTAGAAGAAGTGTTCCCAAATATTCCTATAACATAGTAACATTATATGAACTTTTGATTGGTCCTCATTTTTTGATATTTTAAAATATCAAAATTTAAAAAATAATTAATACTTTAAAATTCTAGAATATATTTTATCAATATTTAATATAAATATCGATATATATATAAACTTTTTATTTACAAATGTTTTAAACTACGTTTTCAACTATAATACTAAATTATATTAAAATATTTTTAAATATTATTAAATATTAATTTTTTTTGCCGTGCTAGTTTAAACTTTCAGAGCAATCTATTATATAAAATTGGTGCACCTTTATGGGAAACACCCCTTGATAGTAGGAAGTGTAACCAGTATACTTAATGGCGTTCGCGAACGCAGTATGGAGCGAGTCCAAACGGTGCTTGAGCACGTCAGTGAAGCGGAGGATGAACGGGAACTGGAGACTCTTCGCAGCCGCGGCGTTCACCGCCGCGAGGAGATCAATCTCCTGCTCAGAGGTGGTCTCGACGCCGTTAATCTTAACGGCGACGTTACCGCTAGAGTTAACGGCGAAGTAAGGGTCGCCCCATCCCGCAATATTGTAGAGGTGACCAAAGTTGCTCGACATGGTCTCTCCTCCCTAAAAACACTAGGTTGCATGAGAGGGGTTGTGTACATGAGTGGGGCTTTATATAGGCGCGCTCCGAGGATACCACCGGGCGCGATAATTTCTCTCTCTCTTATTGATTTTCGACGATCCAGATCTCTTCTGTGTATTTGTCACAGATTGAACGGATGGGATCTGTTTTTGGGGTCTTGTGGGGCTGCATTCTACGGACCGTTTATTTTTTAAAATAAATTTAATTAAAAATATAAAATAATTAAATTTTAAATTTAAATTTTAAATATTAGTTATTTAATTTTTTTATCACTTGCGTTAAGATGGTTATTTGTTGATCCCAATAGTTGCATGCTACGCTTCTTTTGAAAAAAAAATTAAGAGAAAATTAAAGGCGCTCTTTGCACTTTCGCTCGCAGAATTTGCTATGATAAAAAAAAGGTGATCACGTGCTTGTGGACGCACCATCGTCCTTAATTGTTATCATAACTAATGGATTCCCCGAAACACGTTTTACGTGCATGAAATAGATGCGCTATTTAGGCCCCGTTTGGTAATGGAACGGAACCGGGAATAGCGGTTTTATCCTCCTTATTCTTCCAAACGCTTCAGGAATTATCTGGTATTGTTTAACCCAGAACAAGAAAAATAGCTGGTATAACAAATTCCATCCTATTATTTTACTATAAAAATTTTTACCATATTACCCTTCTTATCTACTTTATCTCATCCCAACATATTATTTTAATAAAAACTCTCTCCTCACTCTCTCTCCTCTTCCCTCATTTCTCTCTTCCCAATACACTCTCATCATCACAAATCCCTCTCTCCTCTCTCTCTTTTCTTTCATCCCACCTCCTTTCTCTCTTCCCAATACACTCTCATCATCACAAATTAATATTATAAAATTTTAAATTTATTATTTAAAATAAATATTATAAAATTTATTATTTAAAATAAATATTATAAAATTTTAAATTTTAAAATTAAAATGTTGAAATTTTATATTTTAAATTTAAATTTTAATTTGAAAATATATAATATTAAATTAAATATTATTTTTAAATAATATAATTTAATTATGATTATAATTTTATTTCTATTTTTTTAAACCATTAATCCATTAATTAAAACGAAATAATTAGATTTTAACAACTTTTATCACATTTTTTAAAACCATTAATCCATTAATTTTAATTTGAAAAAAAGTTAACATTAAATTAAATGTAAAATTTTTAAATAATACATTTTAATTATGATTATAAATTTATTTTTATTTTCTTAAACCAATAATCCATTAATTAAAATGAGAAAAACGAGTTTAGAAAATTTTAATGACATAATAAAGCTCGTGGGCAAAAATTTATAAATATTTAGTAAATATACGAATTTTGTGAATTTTAAAAAAAAATTTATGTTAAAAATTAATTATTTAAAATTAATATTATATAATTGTAAATCTTAAAATTAAAATGTTGAAATTTTATATTTTAAATTTAAATTTTAAGTTGAAAAAATTAATTATTAAATTAAATGTATTATTTTTAAATAATATATTTTAATTATGATTATAAATTTATTTATATTTTCTTAAACCAATAATCCATTAATTAAGACGAGAAAAACGAGTTTAGCAAATTTTAATGACATAATAAAGCTCGTGGGTACAAATTTATAAATATTTATCAAATATACGAATTTTGCGAATTTTAAAAAAAATTTAAGTTAAAAATTAATTTTTTAAAATTAATATTATATAATTGTAAATATTAAAATTAAAATGTTGAAATTATATATTTTAAATTTCAATTTTAAGTTGGAAAAATTAATTATTAAATTAAATATATTATTTTTAAATAATACATTTTAATTATGATTATAATTTTAATTTTATTTTTTAAAAACATTAATCCATTAATTAAAACGAACTAATTCATTTTTAACAACTTTTATCACATATTAACTCTTGAGGGCAAAAAGGTAATTTATCCATCTTATCCTCTTTATCCCTCCTATTCCTCATTATTAAACCAAACATAAATTCTCTTATCCCTGGCACCATCCCAAACGCGTTTAAGCTCTAGTTCCGTACTTTATACTTATCCCCGATTTAGCCAATTCCAACTTAACCCCATTCCAAACGCACCCTTAACGTTTTGGGCCTTGTTGCCATTTTATGCGGTGTTTCCCGATAAAAAAAATAATTAAAGTTGGATTAAAGTACATCGATATTGACTTAGTACTATTTTTTTTTTTTTTTTGGTTAATAATAGACGTACGATATTCATTAAATTTGCTATGATTATTATCCTAGTTGTGTTTGGTTAGCCGTAATATATACAGAATTTTTTTTTTTTTTTTTTTCAGTTTGATTTTTGTTGGTTTTTGACGAATTTTTTTTTTTAAAAAAATATTCTTTTTATATTTATATAATGGGGAGGTATTTGATTAGATATTTTTTATCCAATGGAGCATGCTTTCTTCTGGCTTTAGGCTACTTCTCTAGTTTGAAGTCATATTATGAAGAGAATGATTGTATTATGTGATATTTAAAAAACTACCGATGTTTCTATATTGAATTTAATTAAATTCAGTTAAAAATATGGGGTAAAAAATATTAATTTATTAGAGACTTAATTAAGAATATAGGTATTAATTAAAAAAACATCTTTTTAAAAATTTATGAAAAAATAAGCATGCATCATAATTGACCTAATCATGTCCAGTAAAATATGTTTTTTTTGCTCTACAATACTAATAATATTTTGTTGCAAAGTAGCAGGAACAGTGATCGAGCTGTCCACTAATACTCTTTTTACTCACAAGAAATTTTGAATTGATCAGTACTTATTTCCTCGATTAGTGTGAAATGCCTTAACATTTCTTTTTATTTGATTCTCAACTACCGCAATAAAATATTTGAAGCAATCTACAATTTTAAAACGACGAAAAAATAAATATATATAACCATAATGGGAATAATCATAAATGAATGTGAGAAAATAACATGTATCATACCAGGCTCTCAACCACCCCAATAATCATAAATGAATGTGAGAAAATAGCATGTATCATACCGGGCTATCAGTGTGAAATGCCTTAACATTTCTTTTTATTTGATTCTCAACTACCGCAATAAAATGTTTGAAGCAATCTACCATTTTAAAATGACGAAAAAATAAATATATATAACCATAATGGGAATAATCATAAATGAATGTGAGAAAATAACATGTATCATGCTGGGCTCTCACATTTGTTGGTCCACAAATGTCTGAGTGGATCAGTTAGAAAAAAATGAGAGATACGAGTAGTCTTACCAAAAGACTTTCTACATATCTTTTCTGTAAGACTCGCAAACAAATAGGTCAACCTTGACAAAAGATCCTAAAAGGCATTCTCGAGCCAGTCTATTCATTCTTTTTTTTGACCTATATGGCTTAATCCGACATGCCAATTAATGGATTAATCACAGAGATTAGAAGAAAAAGAAAGAAATGCAAACTAATTATCCTTCAAATTTAATTTAAAGAAACCATTCATTAATATACTATATCCAAATAAAGTACAATAAAAGAAAATTTCTAAGCTGCCTCTGACAAAATGAAATGAATAGTTTAAACTAAATATAGTAAAACTAAAACTGAACATAAATTATATCGAATATCGAGTGCATATAGTACATCCCGAAAAATTTAAGTGCGGTCACTACGCAACTTAAGTCGGTACAAACCAACTCCAAAAACTTTTTATTTCATGTTATTTCCAAAGATGACAAATTGTGTATCCGTTGGTAGTCGATGATAATCTATAAACCCCACTTGATCACAAACTATGTGTTTGTTTGTTTCTATATTCACGATTCAATCAGAAAGAGAATAAGCTACTAAATTATAAGAGTAAACAAAATAGTGTGAACTAAGTGGCGTGTAGGGTTAACTTTTTCGGCTCGGGACAATTCTAAGTGAAATAATCCTTCTGCTTGTAGTTGTAACACATTAGTTTTGCAGCATCCCTGCTGCTAGCACGCTTGTCTTTACGACGCTTTCCATCTCCACCATGAGGAACTTGATCCGTACTCTTCTGTTCTCCATTATTGTAACGTTTCTTACGCTCGGGTGCGATCCTACTATATTTCTCACAGCGTGCAACAAAAGCAACAGAATGATTGGCTTCCAAGTATTCTATCTCGAGTTCGAGATAGCGTGAAATATTATTAAACATTTTAATACTCTCGCTGTGCATCATCGGGAGTTTCATATGGGACCACTCAGTATCCGACCATGAATGAATCACCACAAGAATTTGTTGCTCATCATTGAGTTCGCTTTCAGTAGCCTTACGCTCCTGAAAAATGACACTCACCACATAGAGGTGCTCAGCCATTGAGTGGTTCGAGTTCTTAGTGTACTGCTAAAATTTCATAGTTAAGGCACGCAACTTCGTAACTAAAATTTGCATAAAAATAATTTTGAAATTATCCTATATGTTATTGGCAGTCTCGTAGGTCTCAAACTGTCTAATGAGATCATCTTTTATTGCACACAATATAATATACCGAGCAGTTCAATTCTCTTTGAACCACTTGTGATAGACTTTTTTTTCGAGGTAGAGCTATGCAATAGTACCTTCTGAAAGCACGACCATTTTGATAAAGAGAGTTTCAAGAACTCTTTATTGTTTAGAAGGTATAGTATTTTTTTATGTCATATGCCATAATTCTTTTCATCTAACTTATTACCTCTAATGAGATTAGTTATGGCGTTTTTGAAAGTCATCTCACTATATTCAAAAAAATAAGTTTGGATATTATGCACATTTTAAAAAATTAGTAAGATTGAAATATTATTCGCTACACAATGGGATCGAAAATTTTGTTATGCTCATAATTATCACCAAGTTCAAAAAATTACAATCTTATTAATTTTTTCCATTAAATTTTAAAATTTATCCAATAATTAAAATTCATCCATTTTAAAAGAATATATATTTAAAATATATTTTTACAAACTTATTTTTAAGAACTTATCTTAAAAAAATTTAAAAACTTAGCATCACATAGACTAAAAAATAAGTATTTATGTCAAAATTTAATTAGAAAAATATCGATACGGCGCAAAACACATTCTTTACATTGGCTTAATTATTACATCATTTTTGTAGAATATAATTTACTATATCACTATAAAGATATATATCGAAATAAAAATATTTTATAAGAATACTGTACATATCAAACCGCTTTTTTCAAGATTAAATTTTGTTGAAAACACCACCACAAGTACCTATATACTCAATAATAAAATATTGAACATACAATACATTCAAACATTCACAATATACTATATAATTATTATTTTGAACATACTACAGAAACAGAATTAAAAAGAAAAAAAAGGTATTTTAATTATTGCCCATTTGGTTTTTTATTTAAAATCTCGCTTTCGTTACTTAAAATTTTGGATATCAACTATCAAATTTTTTATCATTTGTACTAGAAACGATCAATTGTCCACTTGTTGATCACAATACTAGCTTGTATGCTATGTTTCTCTCTCGGAAAAAAGAAATTAAGAGAAAATTAAGGGCGCTCTTTACATTTTTGCTCGGAGAATTGTGGTCACGTGGTTGTGGGCGCACCATCGTTCTTAATTATTATGATAAGGAATCTCCCCTAAACATGTTTTAGGTGCATGAAATAGACACTATTTAACGTTTTGGGCCTTGTTGCTAATTTGGGCGGTGTTTCCGGACGAGAAAATAATTAAAGCTGGGTTAAAGTACATCGATATTGGCTAGCATTTTATTATTATTATTATTATTATTTCGTTATAGCAAACATACGTATTCATTTAATTTGCTATGTTATTATCTTTGTTGGTATTTGGTTAGCTGTAATATATACAAAATTTTGTTTTTCAGTTTGATTTTTTTTTTTTTTTTTGTTACTTTTGATAAAAAAATTAAAATTTAAACTGCATAATTTTTTTTTATTCATTTAAATTTTTCATCAAATCAAAATGCTGAAATTAGAGGACAGTAGAAACTTATAAATTGAATAGTAAACATATTAGAAACTGAAATCGGATCTGTTGCTTATTTCTCGACTATGATATAGTAGGGTATTTGAAATGGATCAAATAAATCAAATTAGATAAAAATATTTATTAAGATATGAGTTAAGAAATATTTTTTAACTTATAAAAAATATATAATTTTTCATCCTTATTTTTAATATATAATAATAAATTCTAATCTTATTTTTAATATATAAAAATAAATCTTGATCTTATACTTAATATATAAGGATGAATTCTCCACATATCATGTGAGTTAATTTGGTGAATTACAACCAGCCAATATGGACACAAACACCATCAAAACATGATAGAGCAAATTATATATTTTAATTAAGCGAGTTGTTCTTGAGCAAACTAAAATTCTTTCTCTCATTATTCTCTTATATAAATAAATAAGTAAATAAGCAAATATATTAATATAAATATTTTTTTGGTTATAATTTGTTTTTACTAAAATTTTATTATATAATATAACTTATATTAAATGTGATTTAAAATTATTATATAGAAAATAATTTTATATCGTAACATTTATATTATATTGAATTAAATATAAATATTTGAAATTTCTTATACCTTATGTATAATATTCTCTAAAAATACTAGTATTTTTTTTAAACATCTTTTAGATATTATTCTGGATTTTCAATCTAAACGCTATTAAGAATATCCTTCAAAAATTTTCGAATGCATCTAAATACAAATTTATAGTTATTGTAGATATTATGGCTGCGTTTGGTATGAGAATTAAATTCTGGATGATAATTTTTGTTGTTCTCGAAAATATCTCGGTATAAGCTAGAACAACAGTAAATTTGCATTGGGATGTATTCAAGAATATTTTAGAAAATATTCTTATCCCGTTTGGATAAAAAATTTAGAACAATATTTAAATATACTTTAAAAATTAAAATAATAATTTATATTAGTATATTTTATATAAAATTATTTTATGTAATAATTTATAATATAATATTTTATGTAACAATTTAATTTATATCAATATATTTAATTTATTTTATATAATTTATTTATAATATATGTAATGAACAAAATGTAATACTAACAATATACTAAATAATTTTCATTAATAATGCTATAAATTTCAATACAAATTTTTAAAAATATATAATATATGAAATATAATTTAATATATAAAATACTTAATAGAAAATAAAATAATACATCAAATTAAATTAATTTATGTTATATAATAAGATTTAAATATAAATATATTATAATAAAAATAATATTTATATTAATATATTTATCTATATTTCTATTTATCTAAGAAAAAAAAAGTGAAAAGCGAATTTATTTTTAGTTCACCTATGAACAACTTTTAACGGATTGTACCCGGACAATCCGTTTTGATCGGTTCCGTTTTAATATCGATTGGTTACAAACTGAGAGATATCTCCTTTTGTTTCGGAATATCTTCGGTGCCAAACGATGCCTATGAGTTGTGGGGCATGATAAGAGAGCATAGGGCTGCTATTAGCATGAAGTAAGGGCACACTAACATGGTTGCGTGGTCGAACATATGGCTTCAAAAGAATAAGATCATTTTCAAAAACAGGAATAAATCTTCAAAGAAGCTACAGGAAGAAATTAAAAAATTGGCAGGCATGTGGAAACTACACTGTAGATAGCAGTTTTACTTTTTTTTTTTTTTACTTCGTTTGATGCCTAGTTCATGTTTCACACTAAGTTTATTTATTTAATAAATAAAGTAGATAGTTAATTTATTATCTTTTTGGATAAGATTTTGAATAACATTAGTTTGTACTTATTCATATGAATTCAAACTTTATAAATAAAGGCATTAGGATATAAGTATGATTCAAGAGAACAATATATATATATATATATATATATATATATAAATTTTTTTTTTTAAATAATTTCTTTTTTTTTTTATTTTTTTCTCTTCTAATTAGTTACAACATATTTATCTAATAAATAAAGTGGATAGTTTATTATCTTTTTTTTTTTTCAAAAAATTATTAGAGGGTGACTAACTATAACTCAAGTTTTACAGGACTTGATTACTCATTGTTAGAATATTAAATAAGACTTGAATTTTAATATATTACAACAAAAATAAAATCCAATCTATCTGCTAATTAAATACTTCTGTCATATATTGGTAATCCTTTATTTACATTAACAAAAAAGAGAGAAATTCTAAGTCTTTAGTCCAAAGAAGGTCCTAGAATATTCCACTTTTCCACTATATATCCCATAACTTAATTTCTTGTTACAAGAGAAGAGTAGGTAGAGAAGTTGATTGGAAATTTTTAAAATGGCAAGTTTATTCATATGTATGCAGTGAATGATTTGCTTTTTATAATACATATAAAATACTTAAAAAATTATAATAATATATATTATAATTAAAAAATAAAATTTGATTGTATATTAATTTATACAATCGTGATTTTTATAATAACAAATGATACAACCAATATTAACTAATTAATTATTCTGTTCCCAACTCAACCTCCACCATATCTACATAATTTTTACAGTACAATAGTACATAAACATATTAAGATGAAGTCGATGATAAATCCTTAAAAAATACTTTAATTAATTTTATAATAAATATTACAGTACACTATTAATTAAAAGATATAAAGTAGGACATAACGTTCAATTCAATGGTCACGGACTCACGTCCACGGATGTACGGACGCACCGGGTGCAGAGAACATTTTTCGCGCCACGCAGAGGCAATGACCACGTGCCAATTAAATGTTCAATGGTCCACCACACCACGTGATACCCGCTGCATGTATCACTCGTACGCCGCTACCGTTAGATTGAGATGTGGGGGCGCGCTCTTAGTGGTCCACGTGTCTCCCAATAGAAATTATTGATGCATGTATCACTCGTACGCCGTTACTGTTAAATTGGGATGTTGGGGGGCGCGCTCTTAGTGGTCCACGTGTCTTCCAATAGAAATTGTTGTTTTCGTGGTCGTGGTCGTGGTCCATCGGAGGGTTAAAAAGAGTTGGACGGTGGAGAAGAGAGTAGAAAAATTTTGGCGCTTTAATGTCCCCCGCGGGGCCCATCTTATCTGTCCGAAACGATCGAAGGGAGGGTAGGGAATTAAATACCAAAATGTACGGTAGATGATTGCCACGTGGGATTGTCGTGGACCGACCATCGTCAATTATTCGTAAAAATGTTGCATTGAGATCCCTCATCTATTTGTTATTTCAAAATTAAACTCTCAAAAATTATTTATTACATATATTAATATATCAAATCATAATTAAAGACAATATATTACAATGAATTTGTGATAATATATAGTAAAATATTTTTCCACGAATGGACATCTCATGTATTGCTATTGTTGTTTTTTAAAATTAAATAGCCAATTTGTATAAAAAAATTTATAAATTTTCTGATTTTGTCAAATTAGATTATTTTTTTTTTATAAATTCGGTTCGAATTTTGGATACACTGACTAAGATATTTTCAATTTTTTTCTCTTGTTTTTTTTTTTTTTTTAATCTTGTTTTTTTCTTCTCTCCAATCATCTGTCATCGTCTCCACGGAGAGGCCATCGGAGAAGTAATGACGCCAGCACCGCTTTCTCTTCCTCCGCCTCCGCCGACGTAGACATCAACGCTGCGCCGGAGGAAGACTCTAAACAAGCACGAGTGAGAGCAGAGCGGATGAAAGTGGAGACTGAGTTCTCGTTGTCGTTTGTGAGGGCGAGAACAAAAAAGTGCCTACGTTTCTCCGCTTTCAGCGAACGCAGTGGGTACATTAGAGGACAATGGAAAAGATGCAATAGTGAAAATATATATATATATATATATATATATATATATATATATATATATATATATATATATATATATATATTAATTAATTTTCTTCTATATGAAAGATAAAAAAATTAGAGATGAAAGAAAAAAGAAAAAATAAAGTTGTACTGTTAATATAAAATTATACTATTTTAAAAAATATTGTATTATTTTAGATGAAAATTATATTGTTTAAGTAAAAATTATGTACACGTTTGAAGTAAAAATTATATTTTTCGAAATAAAAATTATATTTTTAGGATAAAAATTATATTGTTTGAGGAAAAATTACTTGGAACATTTTATTTTTTTTGTTTTCAAAATATTTTTCCTTTTGTCTCTATTTTTTTTTTTTTTTTTTTTTTTTGTTCAAATGATTTTTTTTTTTTGTTGAGTAACAATATGCTCTGGAAGAAGCCACCACTGCTGGTACAACCAATCACCCAATAACTGTAGAATTTATCAACTATTTTTTCAATTTTGATGAAAAGAAATGAAAAGTCAAGTAGGAAAAAATAGACATTTTTCGATGAGGAGAGTAGTAAGATTATAGTTCAAAAGGGGTTGTAAACCTATGAGAGCACTCTATTTCATGTGGATATATATATATATATATATATATATATATATATATATATATATATATATACCAAGTTACAGATATTTTAATGTAGAAAGAAATAGTTACCGGTGAAACATCGATCATTCGATTGCGAGTACTATAGTCCCAACCATCAAGAATAAGTGCACACCGACATACAAACAAATGGCCCATAATATCGCGGCAAAAAAATTTTAAAGATGGTTGATATTCAAAATTTTAAATTTAAAATTTAATTATTTTGTATTTTTAACTAAATTTATTATTTTATTTTTTTTTAAGTAAATAAAACGAATACCATATTATCTTTTTTTTTTAAAAAAAAAAAGGAAAAAAAAAAAAACGTAATAATCACTTGAAAATCTAAAATCCGAAAGAAAATCAGGAGACAATAATTAGTAAAAGGACATCACCGTATATGTCACTAATTTGGAGTTTGATATAATTTATTATGTGATGGACAACTGATAAAACAAGATGTCCCAGTAAATCTTGCTACCTTGAAATGGCTATTTATGAAGTCGGGATTTGCATTCTTAGCATTCACAATTCATTCTATTCTTAGATAACATATTGTACGCTAATTGTACGCTAAATACTACCCCATTTAAACACATCATAGAACTAACTAGTTGTCCACCAAACAAAGTTTTTGCAAGTTTTGCAGAGAGAACTGGGAAACTGTAATTAATGAAAAATACTCAATTTCTTTGCAAAGTTTTACTAGGAAACAATGGCCCAAACAAAGATTTTTGGTAAAAAATGAAAAATTACGTAACTGATGAAAATTCCTACGAAAAGTTACAGCGTAGTGAAAATGCAATTTGCCAAATTAATCTCAGCACTTCATTAAATACAACTCAAGAACAATTATTTACCCAGTGCACAAAGGAACAGCTCTGTTTTTATTCTTTTGTATATTATTATGAAACAAATACAAATAATGATCATCCAGAAAAATGCTAGGGTGGCTCAAAAAGGAAGTTTTCACGACGCAGCTCATCAAACATAATTTCAATTGACACATCCTAGAAAATAACGGATCACAAGTGGCCTTTATTTGCATGCGGAGCAATTCATATTTGTGTTAAGAATATAAACCGTTACTTGGATAAAAATATGGACAAACCACTAGGATGCAACAAATTTCAATCCCTGTACCCGGATTAAAATGCAAGAGGATATTAGGCATGAAGCTAATCTGCTCTTGATTGACCAGCACGAGAAGATAGAATGATGCCGACAATGAGGCCATAAAGAGCCAGTGCTTCGGCGAAGATGAGGATGAGAATCATTCCAACAAAGAGTTTCGGCTGCTGAGCATTGGCTCTGCACAATTTAAGAAACAGCACCAATAAGATAAATGTAAAGAGGTTTTATTTTAGCTTTTAACTAGGCAAGCCGTAAGCGTAATTAACAAGGATAGCCAACAACTTAACTAGAGTGAATAACAAATATCCTCAAGTAGATTCAACCTTACTACTTTAAAATGATTTTATTTTGCCAAGTTCAAACGCGAGATTTAATAGGTTTCCTCAAAGATTGATAAAAGCCAGTATTAGCAGCAATGAAAGCACATCACAATCATCAATAGAATGTTTCCAAATTAAAAGGGTCCATCAATTAGGCACAGGCTGTTGCAGTTAATCTTGATACTTAAACCAACCAACAATTATTAGACTGTTATGTGCAGCAACTACCAAGACTTCCGAAGTTTGCAACAATTAATGTAAATACATCTAGAAAACATGCTGTTAAATATATGACTTCTTTTGTAACATAATGGTTTACTTTGTTGTATGGATCCATGATGAACCAGGTTTGCCAAATTTGGCGCGAAGGAATTTGACTAATATTGGCTGAAGTATGCATTTTTACATGCTACATAGCACGAAGACTTGCATGGCCTACGTATTAGGCCATTAATTAGGTAGCACCCCATGAACAAAATAAAGAAAAGAGAACTTGAGTTATCTTCTCCTCAAAAATGCACACATGAAATGTGTGCTTTTGTTCACTATAAACAGTTATGATGAGTTAGTAGGCGTGCGCAAAATTAGAAGTGTACTTGTCTGCACAGGTGTGCACAAAATTAGAAATGTACTCGTGCATTTATTAATATAGACATTTGCTTAGGGTGTGTTTGGTTGGCCGTAAAATGCACAGAGAATTACTTTCTGGCTTGAAAATTTGTTTTCCGTATGTTTGTTTAGCCGTAAAAAAAAAATTGGAAAACTATTTTTATGGATTTGAGGAAAATGGAGTGTCTTTGTTTTCCGCCGAATTTTAGAGGAAAATGAAAAATCAAGCTGCGTAAAACTTTTTTCATTCAATTTTTCCACCGAACCAAACAAATGTTGATGGAAAACTTTTTTTTTTTTCCTATAAACCAAACACTACTAAACTTAAAACTTTTTTTCCACCAAAATTTTTTTCCACGGAAAACTATTTTTCACAGTTTTACATACAACCAAACACCCCTTTAGCCAAAAAAAAAAGATTGTCCAGGTCAAAGGAAATTTTCTTAGCCTAGACCACTTTGGTAATTTAAAAAGTTTGAATGACAAGCCATTCTTGTGAACCATGTTAGCAACTGATAACACAGTAGGTGTGTGGACCAGCAAGGTCACACAAGTCATCAATACACCACTATAAAAAGTTTTATGTTATTTTATCAAAGCAAATTAACATTTAATTATCAATGACAGCTGTCATTCCTCGAGCACTTTTTGAAGACTAAATATGTAAGGCTTTTACAGAGTTCCATTGTTGGCCCAACGTCAAAATAATAACCCTACCTTGTATCAGCCACAGTTCATAAAATTCACTAGAATTTTGTACATGATCAAGCACAATAAAGTATGAAAAAGAACCAAAGTTACTACCGTTAAATTGAGTACTAAAATTTGGCACTCAAAACTTCAACGAAGAGGTCAATAAAAAAACTTTAAACCCGACCACTTACAGCTACAGGGAACTGAAGTACCAAAAAAAACATAAAGGAGCTTCATGTTGCTTCATTTGGACAGCCTGAAAACTCAAATTGGCTTCAACACATTTTCTCTTTGAATTTTTAGCAACAAATTTGCAAACCAATAAGCCCAAGGAAGTTGAGCACATACATGCATACATATATACATATAACTATGAATAAAGAGAATGTGAAATATGCTAATGAATCTCAAGCATGCAGAGAAAGAAAAAAAAGAAGAAAATAACAGTTTTCTCAGTTGTCTGCTCTCAAGACCAGTCAAATTTTAAGTAATTATGAACTGACACTTGGCACAGCAGTGTCACAGCCTATGATCCAATATAACATGATGAAGTAGTGCACTACCATAAAGAGCTTCCTTCTGATTTGAATAGGTATCATACCAATCCAAAACAAGACAGAAAACAACTAAAAGAGAGAGAGTCTGCATGCAATAAACATCAAACAAGTCAATAACCACAGACTTACAGGTTACAACAGCCATGTGTAATTGTGTAGAAATTTATAGCATAGAAACTTTTGTGCTCAACCCAAGGATTTAAGTGCTCATTAGCACGGGCCTCACCAACCGTGCCAATAAGATATCGACACAATACGACCCCCGTGTTGATGACACGGCTTGAAACCCTCATTTCTTTGAAATTAATAAATAGTTTTTTCAGTAAAGTTCAAAAGATTTGATAAATATATATAATAAGCAATCAAAATATACTAGTGCCAAAGAAAATATTTCATTCCATTATGTGTCGACATACAGGTATTTTTTGTGATCGGAATGCATCAGCACAGCATGACATGCATTGTGCCAGCAGATTTTTAACACGACCACATGCTATGTCACTTACATCCTTGGTTCAACCATAGGATCTCCTAAATAAACAATACACAACTAGTATGATGCAACAAGATTAGGCTGCTGAAGAACATACTGAAGTCAAATATATTGATGATCACGATGTTAGAAACAAACAGGGAACAAAGCTATACATACAAAAGGGGCAAGCGAGGGGTTTTTAGACAGCCATGTTTTCTTCCCATTCCGCCTCTTTATACTCTCTCGCATCAGAAAGAACTGTCCACTATCAATCTCTCACATAACAAACCATCCGAATCTCATACGCACTAACAATTATCAATCATTCACTCTTAAGCCTTGTCTGGATGTTCGAATAAGCTATCCGATGATAACTTATTCTGTATGAAGAATTTTTTTGTGAATTTGGAAGCAACGAGTTTGAGTTTTGCTCTTTGAAAGGTCTTGGGATACTTGATTTTGTAGGATAGCATGCTTCATCTATGATGTGATTTATTTTATTCCGAAAAAATAACTTGAAGGTCGAATATGATATCCATTCTAATTCCTTACCTACTAAATGCTATATGATTGTATAGTAAATGAAAGAGATATGCCAAATAAGATGTTCATGCATCCAAACAGAGCCTTAGTGCCAAAAGTACCTTAAATAACTTTGCGGACTATAGCTAGCTTGTTTAAAATCAAATAATGGTATCAAACGTAAATGCTACGTTTTAGCCAACTCGAGACCTCTAGTCGCTTCTCTCACCTCCAATGCAGATTATGCTCTTTTCTCCGCAAATATATGCCCATATCACTTCCTACATCCACAGAATCCCCAATGATGCAGTAACTTTAATACCATACATAAGCTCACTAACATTAGTGTTAGCAACATGACAAAATGGGCTCTTAGTCACAAGTGATAAAGATGCTAACTAATTATAATTCGGTTGTACATATATACTCCAACACATCCTAAGTATCTTCAACAACGACACTACCGGGATGTGACAGGTGAATTGCCGCGAAGGTATCAAAGCAAATCTACGTGATTTAACCTATATAATCGGCATATCTGCTAATTACTATCTTCATTAATGTCCGGTAACTGATTCCTCTAGCAGCTTAACATTGAATGATTTCATAATCAAAATACACACATACACACTCTCAACACAATCAAATCATATTTCACTTGCGAATTGAATTATATATCACAAGAAAACTATCAGATCAGTTACCTGACACCAGCATCACCGACGATGCCGATGGCCATGCCAGCGGAGAGTCCAGCAAGGCCGCAGGCGAGGCCGGAGGAGAGGTGGGCGTATCCGTCGAAGAGGTAGTAGGACTTGGCCTTGGGGTTGATCCCGGTGCTGATGATGACGGCGATGATGAGCCCGTAGATGCCGAGCACTCCCGCCATGACCACGGGCACGATCGACTTCATCACCAGCTCCGGGCGCATCACCCCCATCGACGCCACTCCGACGCCGCTCTTTGCCGTCCCGTACGCCGCCCCCATGCCTGTATAAAGCAGAGAGAAAGAGAGCTAGGGTTTAGAAAATGGGAGAGGAAGAGGAAGAGGAAGAGGAGGAGGGAGAGGAGGGGTTTAGGGTTAGGGTTTCGCACAGGAGAAGACGAGGGCGGCGGCAGCGCCGAGGAAGCCGAAGAAGGGGGCGGTCTCGTCGCCGCTGAAGCTGGACATCGTCGGAGAAGGTAAATTGATCGGATCGCGGTGTCGCTGCGTCCTTCTAAGTCTCCTCCAGAAATGAGAGATAAGGAGTCCGCGTCCACTCAAGTATATTATTATTATTATTATTATTATTATTATTTTCTGAAATAATTGAACATATTCCTTTTTCCATATTTTTTGAATATATTTTTAAAATTTTAAAAATTTGTAGATTTACCATATATATACCCATATATAAATGAACTAGTCAAAACCGACGTATTGTAGTATCATCATCATGATGATAATTTTCGTGGAAAAGTCAAAATTGTTTTCCCTTTTTAAAAAAAAAAAAAAAAAAAAAACTTCTTAAAAAGTATATAAATAATATTTTAAAATTTAGAGAGGCAAATATCTCATATGAATTATCCCTACTGATTTTTTTAATTAATTCGTCTGATGAGCGAAAAGCAATTGTTGGGCCAGAATCTTACGATGGGCCTCAGCGACTCAGAGCTTAATGACGGCCGACGAAAAACCTGGCCCAACTCTGATTCCAAGTCCGACTCTGACTCGGCCCAAATCCAGGTTTTAAACCCTCCGCGTACGACGAATCAAACCCTTCTCTCTTCTTAAATCCTCGATTCTTCGTGCTCTCCCTTCAATTTCCTGCGCTCTTCTCCTCTCATCAATTCTCTACGATTTCGAGGTACGTATCTTTGATTCGATCTCCTTTTTTTTTTTTTTTTTCCTTTTTGTGGCAATTTATTGATTTTCATATGTATCAAAATATATAACTTTTTTGTCCTTTCGAGGGGATAGAGTAAGTTTTTTTTTTTTTTTTTTTTTTTTTTTTTTTTTTTTTTTTTTTTTTTTAAAAGATTGTTTGATTTGTTTTGTGGTGTTTTTTTGTCATGTTATTGTATGTAATTTAGGGGAAAAAGTTGTTTTTTTGGTTATCTATGTTGATCTTCGTTAAAAGAACATCTTTTTCTTAGTGCACACGATAGGAAAAATGTAATTTCTTGTATATATTTTTGTTCCTGCGGCCAAAGATGAAATACTTTGATTCGACAATGGCTTATGTTATTTTCATTGTAGATATTATATAAAAGCATGCTGTGTTGGGTCGTAAGGAGTTAAATTTGTAATGTGCAAGGTTTAATTAGTAAAATAACAAGAACAGCCGGGGAAGAAAAACTAAATATATATAGACATTGATATAGAATTAGGCTAGACTTTAGTTCAAACTGAGTCTAGATTTTGTCTTTTGCTTTTCTTGATTCATATTCTTGATTCATAAAGATGACATAGCTGGAAAGTTGCGATTTGCGCATGTATAAAACTTTAGATAACTTACTCAGATATGCTTAATGCCACCCATGTTAGAACTATACTTCCTGCACTATTCTGTGACTTGTTTTTCGCTTTTTAGTTGTTTAATTGTCGTATGCTAATTGTTGATTATTGTTTGCTTGCTAGTAGGGTCCTCGAAGGTCGTTCTTCCGGACTATTCAAAATGGTAAGTCCGACTTGATGTAATTCTCAATACTCGATTATTTTATGCGTCATGTCTCAATGGTTCTTATTGTTGCATGAATGTATAATCTTGAATTTTTAAGTTAGGCTGATACCGTTTATCTCTTTCATTCGCTCCATGCAATTTCCCATGCTGTATTTGCTTCTAGCATATGTTTTAAAAAATCTTTGCTATATTTGTTTTATGAGGATCGTTCCCTTTCTTAATTCAGGGGAAAGGTCATTTACTGCTATATAATTTGGACATGCAATATACCCACTAGCTAATGTTGGAGTATCTAAGGCATCTGTTTGAAACATTGCATGCATGAATTGTAAAATTATTTCGTATAATAGTTTTGTAATTGCTTATGAAGTTGTCGGTGCGTTGTTTGTTGAATGACAGGCGAAAAGTGGTATAGAATAATCCTTTCGTGCAAGCATATCATGTTAAAACGGCACCTTTTACTTCTCTATTATTTGCAGGGAGATGTGTATGAGATTTTTGGTCCACTTATTTCCAGTAGAAAGGTGGTAGCATATTAAATGTATATAAAGGAGGATGGATTTCTAGATAGGGTAATTCATTAGTCTTATTTATCTGAACAAAAAGCTATACGACATTTTACTTGGAATGAGTTTTACTGATTTTCAAACCTAACTGTGTTGAAGAGAACTTGTTGCAGTTGGAGTGGCATAGTTATGCTTAGTCTTGGACCTTTTGATATCTTTGCTTACGATGCTGCACTTACGATGACGCTTCTTCATTGTAATTTAACATATATGCATCTTAATAATACAATTTTTTCTTCTAACTCCTTACCTCTTTGTTCTACATGGTGCAGAATTTTGGATGGAATCAACTGCATGATATCTACATTGATTCTTTCAAGCAAATTTATCGCTGTTGCTCAGCATCTTCTGTCAACAAGGTTTGCTATTCCTTACATGCTTTTTTCAGTGTTGTTATGTGTGGATTTCAAGCTTATTAAGGACAAAACTTAGGGCCTATTATAAAAGAGATAATTGATCAGCAGGAGTTTTAGCTAGTCTATGGATTTCTTAGATATTTTTTTAACAGTAGAGAGACCCATTGTCTAAGTTATTTATTTAATAACTTGCTGAATTTTTTTTTATGTTGAATAAATCATTTGATATGTATTGCAATTTCCTGTCATTTCACAGCAAATATATTGTATGATGAATTTTAAATAGTTCTGCTTAAAATTAGTATCCTTTGGACTAAGAGTTATATGAATGATAAACATGCAATTCTTTAGCTTTTACATTAATAACCAATATTCAAGTTGAAAATTATCTTTCTATGCTTTAGTTCCTAAAATATATAAATTCAGTATCATATATGATTATTGGATAAGTGGTAGGTGTTTAAGTTTCTTTCTTGTTGATGTACCCTCTGCATACCTTACTTTGTCAGGCTATAGATCATCTACTGCTGTCAGCACATACTTTGCTTTCTTTTTTGACTCTACCAATATGGCTTTGTAGCTAGTTATATCATAATGCTTTTGGTGCTTTGTTAAGACTTGCAATATTATAGAAATTACACTTGATGACGAAAAACTTTTTAAAGAGTCCTTCATCTGTTACCTTAATTTTGGGAACAACGTTGTTTCTGTATTTTAACAAATTGAGTTTCTTTCTGCAGAAACATCTGGAATCTGGAGACAAAGGTTTGTCCATGAACGCTGTCTAATAATATCAGTGTGGCACTTTTCTTTCACTATTCTCCCACTAACATGATTTGTCTTTATCCAGTCATAATGCCTGCATCTGCTCTTCATTGCCTAGGTAAATCAAACTGATTACCTGAATGCTCTTTTGTCTCTGTCTTTTTCTATTTCATCATTTTGTTCTATTGAAATGCTCATCTGGTTGGTGGTGGTTATATGCAGCTAAACTGTTTTTTTTGTTATTCCTCAGCGTCCTTAGATATTGACTATCCAATGTTGTTCGAGATTCACAATGATGTCGCTGACCGAGTATCGCACTGTGGTGTATTAGAGTTTGTAGCAGAAGAAGGCATGATCTACATGCCTAATTGGGTAGGCGCATCAGTTTGAAATTCTTAATTAATTTGCTGTGTTTTCAGTAGATAAATGAGATTTTATTGAACTTTTTTTTTTTTTTTGATAAATTTCCTCTCTTCTATCTCTAGATGATGCAAAACATGCTTTTAGAAGAAGGAGACACTGTCCATGTGCAAAATGCCACTCTCCCTAAGGCCACATTTGCCAAACTGCAGCCTCACACAAAAGACTTCTTAGATATCTCAAACCCCAAGGCCTTGTAAGTACTTACGATGACATTGTTTCAGTTGCCTATTTTCAGGCTTTAGCAGTCGTTGTTCTATCTACATTTGTCTTTGATGTTTATTGATGTTTACTAAATGGCCATCCTCTGCAGCTTGGAGAAAACCCTGAGGAACTTCTCCTGCTTAACCACAGGTGATGATATTATGGTAACTTACAACAACAAAAGCTACCACATTAATATTTTGGAAACAAAGCCAGCTTCTGCAGTCACTGTTATTGAGACAGACTGCGAGGTGGATTTCGCACCTCCGCTTGACTATAAAGAACCTGAGAAGCCACAACAAGTATCTACTACTACAAGCAAGGCAACTAAACAAGGTTTTACTCCTGTTTTAGTTCATATGATACCTCGTGTTTTCTTATTTGATTTACTTTCATTAATCCTTGAAAATCTCATTCTTTTAGCAAGGTTTCATTAGTGTCTTGTATGTATCTAGGTTCCTTTTTCTCCTAATGGGTTTCTCTAAGTTAATTTTTTATGTGGAATTTATCAAACAGTAAATTTTGGTGATTACAAGCCATTGTGAATCCATACTAGGTATTATGGATTCCAGTATTACACTTTAGAAAATCATTACTACCCTTCATTTAAGATTGGTTAGACTGTCTACATATGGTACAAACAATAAGATATAATTTGAGTTAATTATCTAATTTTTTTCTGCAGTTGAAGGTACTGTTACTTCTGCTTTGTTCGATAATATCTGAATGCTACTTTAATTGAGCATATCTATGTATTGGAAGCTACTGATAATTGAGCAAAATAAGAGATAAGTAATATTTTGCCAAAATTTTGTGAATTCTGTCACCATAATGGTTGATCTTGAAAATTTTCAGCTGAAGATGCTAATGCTAAAGCTGAAGCTGAGCCAAAATTCATCCCTTTCACTGGTTCTAGTAAGCGCCTAGATGGGAAGCCTATAAAGCAGCAAGAACCAACAATATCTTCTCATATAACCGATCACCGGATTGAAACAATTAAGAATGTAAAGCAGGAGGATACTGCACCTACATCTTTACAGAGTAGCAATTCTAGTCGGAAACCAGGGAAACTAGTTTTCGGCTCAAATTCAAGCCCTCATGCTCCGAAAGAAATACAAAAGGTGCGTTTACTTGCACAGTTTTCTTGCTTTTTCTCTTTTCTACGTTTGCTGTGCTAGGATAGCTATCTGTTTCCCCTTGTGTTTGAAGCTTGTATCCTATCATTTTGTTGTTAACTTTCCTAGTTGAACATATTTTAGCGCCGAAATATAAATGCTATAAAAGAAAAAGGTTCACCTACCATAATTTGAGCTTTGAATGAATACCTTCCAATTTTCGGACCTAATTAAGTAAAGGCCTTCTTTCCAACAAATATGAGCACCTGCAACTCAGATGACATGGAAAAATTACCTTTTTTTTTTTCCTTTCGTTTGAAGGGCCACTGGGGTGTAACCAACCGCATTTTTTCGTTGTATTCAATTCTTTCGAGAACAAATAGAGCAGTTTTTTCTGAAACTTTGAGATTAATTTGCTTTATATGTGTAGGCTCCTGCTAAAGAAACGAATGCGGAGCTGCCGCAGAAAGAAGAGGCAAAATTCCAACCATTTACAGGGAAGAGCTTTTCCTTTAAGGGTTAATCAAGACCTGCGAAGATAAGTACGCGGCTCGAGAATGTCATCACGAATTAGGTTTATCGGTATCATACGCCATGTTTTCACCAGTGAAATACCTCTATACTGTGCATCATTTTTTCTACTCTTTCATTCTTTTTTTTTTTGGCCACTTGAAAAATATAGCATGTAGTCGAGGTAGGCGCTATTTAAATCAGTTATTTAGTGTAAAAACAGTTTTGAGTTTGCAATTTATAAGATGAACTATAGCATTTTAATGAATTACTCAGGGTTGCCGCTTCAGATTTACGCGCTAGAAGATCGCGGGTCTCTGAAAACTGTTGAAAACAACGTCCACAATTATCTAACTGGTTGTAAATTCTCCCAAGTTTTCGTTTCGTTCGTGTGATCTAATTTGAGATGTCCAGAAATTATATATAGAGCGAGCAATCCAAATTTAAGATAAGTCGAGCTCTAAAATTTGGCCTTGACAAGTGCAGTGGGCAAAAGAATTGGCCCAAATGTTCTCTTAGTTTGGATGGTTTAATGGGGGTTTACTTCCCCTCTAAATTTGGGGATCTAGGATTTGTTTGTTTCCCTGGAAGGCAAATTCGTGTAACTATTGTTTGGTGGTTGCAACAAACTCAGGACTTTCGTTGGGACCATGTGGTCCGCAGGCTCTCAGCAAGCGCGATGTCGACATGGAACTCTCCGATTTCGACAGGTGCGGTTCTACCGAAACAAACAAGCCCTTAAATGCATCAGAGAGACTGACTACATCCCTTTTGTACAGTTGAAGACCATCTGCTGGAGTTTAAAAGTGGTTTGCCACCTGTTGATTTATTTTATTTGACCTGATCGTTTTTTTCCATGATGAAATTTTTTTGAAGTTTTCAAGTTTATAAATTTGTATAATAGCCTATAACTCCATTGAAATTCAGTTGGATGGTCAAAACACGCTCTTTACTTTAACTCGACAGGAAATTCAAACGATATGATTGATTAAAATTAACTGATTGTTTATATAAATTTTTAGTGTATTTTGTAAAAAGGTTGGCACGGGAAGAGAGAGGTGTACTTTTTATTCCGAAGGGAGGGAGCGAGACGGAGGAGCATATTTTCATGATCTGCCCTTTCCCGATGAATATTCTGTCAAGGATTACTTATAAACAAGATGATGCTTCGCTCTTGTTTGGCTCCGGATAGGCTGTGGGATGATTGCAGCTTTAAGAGGAGCTCTTTTGGGAGGAAGGAACTAGCAACCGTGGCGACCATCTGGTGGATTTTGTGGTTTGAAAGAAATAGCAGAATATTTGCGGCAAAGAAGCAGACGTCGAGACATCTGATGTCAGAGATTAGGTCTCTGAGGGATACCTGAAACTCTTTCTGCTCCTTTTGAGGGTAAAAAGAGTTCCAACATATTGGAACCGTTTTTTTTTTTTTTTTTTTTTTTTTTTTTTTTTTTTTTTTTTTTTGCGTTTTTGGCCTCTCCGGAGTGTCGAGACCTAGCTGTCTCATAATGTTGTTAAATTCATCCACCAATTAAATGAAGTGGTAGTATATTACCTTCATCTCAAAAAAAAAAAAAAAAAAAAAAAAAAAAAAGCATATTAAAGTTGCAGATGATATATAATTTCCGTAACTTCTTAAATGGACCAGGATCAAGGAGAGATCGTGTCAGACGTGCAAGTTGCAAATTTGCAATAGACAAGATCTTTGAAATTTCTTTTTCCTTACCTCAATTAAAATAAAGAATTTTTTTGTATGCGTATATAATGTGACCAAAAATATATCAATTGTACGTGGGTCTCGCTCATCAGAAATTTGGACCACTATAAGTGCACATTTGGTGCACTATGTAGGTACGGGTAATAAATAATATAAAAAATAAATTGCTCTACCAGTCCCTGAACTTTTACTAGCCATGTTTCATTTTGATCCTTTTAACATTCCAGACCTTACAATATTAATTTGAAAGAAAATTTATAAACAAAGAGATGGTAGGACTGAAATTGAAATATACTATAGAAAAAATAGTTAATAAATGAACGTTGTATAGATATAAAAGTGTGCTGAATAATAATAAATAGAATTAATTTTATACAGTTTTCTATAAACTTATCAAATAATAAATATATTTTTATAAAGTTCAACTTTTTATATTTATACCTTCAAAGTCTTGAGTTGCTTATATTTTTTTTTTATTTGTTATCGTTACCTCACTCTTTATTTTTTAATAAAATATAAATAAATTAACAATTTTGTTCATTTAAATATATTTCTCTAAAAATTTCAATAATTAGAATAGTACAAAATTATTTGAATAAATAAAAAGATGAATTTATCTTATTAACTAATCAAAATTAAATATTTAATTTATAGTTAATTATATTTTTATATTAACGGTACGGACATATATGAACAACATAAAATTTTTAAAAAAATAAATATAAAAAATTAAATTTTGTAGGAATATATATTTACTATTCTGTATGTTAAGCAAAAGTTGTAGAAAATTAATCCTAATAAATATATAAAAAGAATAAAAAAAAATTGTGATTTTCAATTTGGTAAAAAACTTTTCTTTAACATGCTACTGATCGATGATAACTGTTTTTTTCAAAATTCAAGTTGAATTTGGGCTTTAATTGTATTTTTGTATTGAATGATATATTCGACCTAATAAATTTAAAATTCCCAGTACAGGGTAGCTCGGCGCTTTCGCTTTCCATAAAATCACTTTTATCCCCCCTCACCACAACCCCCCCCCCCCCCCCCCCCACCCAAAAAAAGAGAGAGAGAGAGAGAGAGAGAGAGAGAGAGAGCAAAATTTAATTCGTATATATTTAATATGTGATTGAGTTACTTGGACGGATCTCGTCATAAATGCGCTTCTCTCCTCTTCTTGGAAATTGAGAGCATCGCCCAACATGCCCGATGCTTTAATTTTAGTACAAATTAAATACGCTACAAATTAAGCAGCAACACTACTATTATTGTGAACATTTATTCATCATCATCCAATGTGCATTTATTGTGAACTATATGTTGTTCTACTATAGCACCAGATATAAATTAAAGCAGAAGAGTTTATAATTACATTTTAAAATTTTTTTTTTTATTTAATTCGAGTACACATATATAATTTAAGCTTCATTCGCACAAATATTCATCTGAAATTCATATTTACTAATTCTCAAGGGCAGTACTTGAGCACTATATTTAGGACACATTAAGATCAGTCACCAAGTCACCTGCTACCAAACAACTAGTAATTCTGAAGTACAAACTGTATTTGATGATCAAATTTCAAGTATTGCATCTGACCATATATATATATATATATATATATATATATATATATATATATATATATATATAAAATTAGGCTAGAATACTATCGATAGCATTAAGTCATTGGTGCTATCAAATTTTTAGTCTTTGGATTAAAAAATGTGTGATTAAGATGATAGTGATCCTCTAGGGTTTATTAGGTGGTTGGTTGAATAGTAAAAATCTTAGTGGACCATTATAATCCCAACCGCATATCTTTTTATCTAACGGCAGAAAATTTGATAGCATCAATTGATTGATGCTATCGATAGTATTCTAGCCGTACTATATATATATATATATATAGCTAGGCTGGAATACTATTAATAGTACCAAATCATTGGTATTTTCAAGTTTTTAATCTTTAGATTAAAAATTATGTGGTTAAAATGATAATGGGCCTTTTGGATTTAATAGGTGGTTGGAAAATAGTAAAATCTAACGGTTGAAAACGAGCAAAGAAATTGATCTAAAGGTAAAAAACTTGATGGCACTAATAATTTAGTACTATTAATAGTATAGTAGCCGGACTTTCTCTCTCTCTCTCTCTCTCTCTCTCTCTCTCTCTCTCTCTCTCTATATATATATATATATATATATATGACTCTAAACTTGTTAGTTGTGACTCAAAATCAGAATCGCTTCGATATTATGATTCAGGTTCGCCGACGGCTTCGCGGTGCGACTTCGAAATTTTGTGGATGTCTGTGGTGGAAGCGAAGGGCTCGGGCCGTTAGGCCCGAGCCCGAAGCCCACCACTGACATCGGACGGAGGGTGCGGGGGGCTCCGACCCCCGCGGTACGGATCCGATCCGCTAAGGAAAAACCCTAATTTCTCTTTTATTTGCCCTAAAGTGAGATCGAGCGATTGTACGAAGAACAGAACTCTTGTATTCCCTCTTTTTTCTACATAGTGAAATCTCTCCTCTTTCGCCTGTGATTTTTTTCCCTGCAAGGAATTTTTCACGTAAATCTTTGTGTTATTTTTCTGTCGTGCAATTTTGGTTCTACTTTTCTGTCGTGATCGCCAATTGATTTTGTTTAGTTTGTGCGCTCGTTGCTAACAAAACTAAATCACTAATTAGCAATAATCTTATCTAATAACAGCAGTGATTATTTATTTTTTTTTTATCTTAAAAGATTTTTTAGATGGCAGACGTGGATACTTATAGAATTAATTAATTTGATCCCCCACATACTCTTTTCAAATTTTCGAACACGGGGTTTCATTTCTGGCCCTAGGCCACCTCGAATATCAGTAGTGGATTAGTTTGGTACTATTATATATATAAAAACAAAGCAATGTATCACTAAATTGTTAAAAATAAATAACTAATATGGAGAGGTGGATGTACCTAATTAATCCTTTAAGCTTATTGATCTATTTTTGAAATGAAAGGGATTTCCAGAGTATCATGAGGTGGGTATGGTACTGGACCGGAACTGTGGTGACGATTGTACACGTATTTGGTCTCCACACGCGCGAGTGGTTGTGACTCGTGTGGGACAATATATATATATATATATATATATAGAAAGAGAGAGAGAGAGAGAGAGAGAGAGAGAGAGGTAGGGGTATCAATAGTACCAAGTCATTGGTGCTATCAAGTTTTTAGCCCTTAGATTAAGAGATGTGTGGTTAGAATGATAGTAATTTTTTAGGATTTAGTGGGTGGTTGGTTGAATAGTAAAAATTTTAGAGGACGACTATAATCTTAACTGTATATATTTTCATCTAAAAACTAAAAACTTTATAGTACCAATTGTTTGATACTATAGATAGTATTTTAGTCAAACTCATATATATATATATATATATATATATATATATATATATATATATATATATATATATATATATATATATACACCGATAAACATAAACCTGTATATATACATATTATTGTTCCATTCCAGGCTTTCCAGCGTAGAAGTAGCTGGAAAAATTCTTTCACTTTTCAGATTTAACTATACTAAGTAATAAATTAAGGACATCACATAATTAATGGTACGTGTGGAGAATCGATTAGTAGTTCCAGCTGTGCGCAATTAGGCCACGGAAAAATTAATTTCTTCTGTTTGTTTAATTAAGAGCAAGCACCTGCATGTGCTTCGTTCCTCCTGGCGTTCCCCTTCAATTCGAGTGATTCTCTTCTGTACGTGTGGACCACGAGACAAGAAGAGTTTTTTTGTTTTGCGCATCATACGTACCTAAAATTTAGTGGTTACAGGGATGGTCATTAGATTCGACGATGATGCCGTGATC
The DNA here is from genome assembly GCA_029168755.2 of Tillandsia fasciculata. Classification (NCBI taxonomy): domain Eukaryota; kingdom Viridiplantae; phylum Streptophyta; class Magnoliopsida; order Poales; family Bromeliaceae; genus Tillandsia; species Tillandsia fasciculata. Next base: position 624,029 of record CM054931.1, read on the forward strand.
GGACCGCATCTTATTAGAGTTATTGTGGTCCAATGCTCACAGTTTGTGATTTATATATATATATGTACAAAAACAATATTAATTACGCCTTGAAAATAAGTCCTAATCTTCCAATATCTTTATTGAAAGGCTACTTTTTCTTATTCTTATATATCACTCTTAAATTAGTAATCACTCTTAAATTAGTAAGCATTAGAGAGTTTTGGATGAGAGTAGTATATATATATATATATATATATATATATATATATATATATATATATATATATATATATATATATATATGAATATTTTGGTCAAATTAATTAACCAATATTTCGGTCTAATTAAATTAAAGATAAAAAAAAGGAGAAAGTTTAATTAATTAAGACTAAATAATTAAGCTCCTTAATTAGCATGTGACCAATGACAACTAATGACACTACTTTATACCAAATATGGGCATTTCAATTCCTTGTTGTGAATAGCCCACCGAACGTATAAAATGTAGTTAAAATCTCATGCACAGTCCAAGTCCAAAACATGCTACAAACATGATATGTTTCCAAATTACGCAACATGAAATTAATTACATATTTCATTGATTGATAAAATGGATTGGTTGGGAGGTTGTGAGTTCGCATCATCATCATCATCTCAATTAAGCGCACAGCTTAATTTACCCTGCCCTACCCTACATGCACACGTGTGCATGTATCAAAAGGATGTGTTTGTGATCAGAGATTAGGTGCATGTGATTAATTAATTTGCTCCCGCGCGCAATTTAATTTTGGTTCCCTTTGATAATTATCATTTAATGACTTCTAATTTTAGGCATAACACATTTGCATGGGCTAATAAGTTGTTAGATATAAATATAATGGGCAATAATGACTGATTATACATACTGCCTAAATGTAGTTTATGAAAAGAAAATTGATACATTATCAGAGTCGTGAAAAAAAAAAAAAAAAAAAAAAAAAAACTCAAAATATTATTTTGATATAATATATATATATATATATGTGTGTTCTGGCATGGCAATAGAAGATATTAATTAAGAGCTTATACCGCGGGAGTTGCTGTAGAGATATTATTTTGTAATGCTCTTAAAAGTAAGTAAAAGATTATTTATGATTTTATAGATTTATTTAGCTTTAGATTTAGTGTTCATCAAATATACCGAAGTTGTGTATCGAAATTGAATAGAGTAAAAGTAAGATCATAGTGATTAGTCTCTATCGAATCACCGTTGACGACGCAACACCGATCATTAAAAAATGTGATAGAAGTTGCAAGATTCTCAGTTAGTTTACAAGCATTATCCAACTAATGTGATGCTCACTTTTCTCACCAAATTTAGCAGTAGGATCAGTCGAAAGTGATGTTAGGTGCGTGGTTGATATATACGTGCGCTTTTCTTACATCACACTCAAATTAAGTGCTACTCAAATTTAACGGACAAAAATTCTTCTTGTGGAAGAAGCGAAGTAAATCTACAGAGAATTAGGTTTTCTTTTTTTTAAAAAAAATAACATGCTACGCGCTTCATTCAACTAGAAACTGAATTTAGCATCAAGGGTGAGACAGCTGGGCCTCAAAAGGGGCGAGAAAAAAAAAAAAATAATAATAATAATCAGTAACGCAATTCTCCGCTCTCTCCTATCCACAATCCTTCCATTGAGCCAACTCTCTCCTAACCGAACAGACTGCAACTAGGGGGTCGATATTACGTTGCTGGAAGATGATTCGGTTTCAGATTTTTCAAATCACCCATCAGTTAGTGGCCAAGGCCTTTAGGCATCTGCTCTTCTCCCACACCTCGCGGACATTTACCCCTAAATTCTCGAATCCCACTACCTCCTCGCCCGTCCTGATCACAAATCGAGAGTAGACGCAACGCACGAACAAATGATTGGTTGTCTCAATCTGATCGCTACAGAGTACACAGTTAAAAATATCCGTCCACCCCTTTTTACTTAGGGTTTTCGCCTTAAGAAGCCGGTTCTTAAGAGCAAGCCAGACGAAAATCTTAACTTTGAGTGGCATACGCAGGCACCAGATAGAGGTGGTGATGTGCTCTCGTAGCCCCTTGTCATTTAGGACTTTGTACGTGGACTTGACGGTAAAAAAGCTCTTCTTACACCATCTCCAAATCACGCCATCATCCCTCGTGGCCAAGGTGACACCCCCCCCACTACCTCTTTTAATTCTTGTACCCGTGCTCTTCTCGTCACCCTCCTCGGTCTGACCCCTTTCAAAAAAATTTCCTAATTCCAGCCATTATTACCGACGCAGTCATAAACATTGATCACATTCCTCTTCACTACACTAAATAGGTCAGGGAAAAGGGACTGCAAAGCGATCTCACCGCACAATCTGTCGGTCCAAAAATTAATGATTCTACCATCGCCAAGCACGTAGGACACCCCTTCCTTAAAAATTTCTCTGTAACAGATGACATTTCTCCACCATTGGGAGGCCGGCCTGAAAGAACTCCCCTCTCACAAAGGAGTTCTCTTTGAGTAATACAGGCCCTTAATGAGTCTAACCCACTAAAAATCAGGTGTTGTGAAGAACCTCCACCACCATTTGCAGAGTAGCGCGTCATTCATAGCACTCAGATCTAGAACTCCCAACTCCCCCTCCATCTTACTCCTACACACATTCCTCCACCCAACAAGCCGTCCCCACCCTCTAGCACCCGAGTTCCCTGTCCAAAAAAAGTCCCGCCTAAGAGCCTAATTCGTTTAGTGACCCACTAAGGCGGGGTAAGTTGGTTAGTACCGCATTAACCAATGTTAACCTGCCACCTTTAGACAGTAACTTGGCCTGCCATCCCTCAATTCTTCGTTGTATCTTATCAATAATCCCTTCCCAGAAAATTAGTTAGGCTTACAGAGAATTAGTTAGGCCTGAGATTTGTTTATTATGCATGTTTTTTTTTTCATTTTTTTTCAAAATTTTTAACTTTGCGCGCATGAACACCGTTGGGAATCCAATACTTTAATGTTGATCTCTCTTGAGAATCTATAACATTTAACTCTGATATTAATTGTTGGGAATCTAGTAGTCGTCCCGATATCAGATTTTATAAATCCGCAACTTACTCCGGTACTGCAATTCACGCCGGTACCGCAGCAAAAACGTTAAATCGGATTTTTACCATAAACCCGTTCCCTCAACTAAATTTGAATCAATTAATACAACCACACTAAGAAGAAAAACTAAAATAGAAAATATGCGGGTGAAATAAGATTCATTAACCAAGAGAATAATTACACTAATTCCTCTTCTTTAATTCGAGCTCTACTCCTGAATTTTTCTCATCCTTCTCTTGTCTTCTATAAATGTAAAAAATTTATCTCTTTGAACGCATATGTACGTGCATCCAAGCCATGCTATATAGATGTGACTAAATTCTAACTCCCACTATATCATATAGGTGTGGTTAAATCCAACCACTATCGTGAGTGTAGCTAAATTCTATCACCACCACCACCGTGTCATATGGGTGACTACCATCAAAATAATAGCGCATATACTATATTTATAACTTACATCAAAAACTATTCAAATCTTAATCTAAATAAAATTTTATTTTAATTAATATTTAAATTTTAACAAACTTATTTTTAATAAATTTAAATATTAATTTTAATCTAACTAGAATACAACAATAAATTTAATTAAATCCTAACAAACGCAACGTGCACTAAAGAGGCTCTACTGAAGCTACGAATTAATTGGTGCACACTAATTATTATTTTTCCTTTGGTTATATATTTTTTTTATTTCTGATTTTACTAATAGCCACTAGGAAAGATTTAAGACGATATTTATTGCCACAAAATTCTATTAATTGATAAGTGTTAAATAGACTTTTTTTCTAAAGTTAATTAAAGTTGACCAGAGTAAAATTGATGATTTATTTTACACCTATTTTATTCTGAGATGTGTATTCATCCACTCATCGCATCGATGTGATGAGTAAAATTTATTCTATTTCAAAATAAAGTGAGTGTAAGATGTACACTCTAGCTATTTGAGATGTACGTCTAGTATTTTTTTTTTTTTAATAGAGAGTAAAATTAATGTTAACAACTGTACTCACATATTCAGATGAGTTGCAGGTAATTAATGAGACTCAATAATATCAACTGACCATATGCAACAATGTCTCCCTATTTAATTAAGAGGACATAGAAAATAGTTTTTGAATTTAAATCCTGTAAAATTATATTATATAATTATTAAATTTTAAAAATTTAAAATGTTAAAAGATAGTATTTATATGTTTTATATTCAACACTATCTCTCATATCTAAACTCAAAATATTTTAATAAATTCAAAACGTAAACTTAATTAAATAAAAATAAATTAAATAATATTATAAATATGACAAAACTTAACTCAAAATTCAGTACCTCCTGCTTTGATACTGTATAAAATTATATAAAATAATTATTATAATTTAAAATTTTAACTTGCTAAAAATAATATTTATATATTTTATATTAACAAATCCCTTTCATTGTACGGATGAATATGTGTAGGAGGAAATTAGCAACCACACTTTATTCTTGTCCTCTCGTATTTCAATTGCGATCATAAGAAAATGCATTGATCTCGATAGTGAAAGTAAAATAAAATAAAAATCTTAATTGTAAGTTTATTTTTTGAGTTTAAAAGTTTATTATTTGGTTCTGTCACCAGCTCAAAACTCCACCCTTTTTCTTTTTCAAAATCTCTCATTTTTTCTCCCCTCGAAAAGAAATATTTTTAAGCTGAAATTGATTCATGTGAAGAATGGGCTAACCAAATAAAATTAAATATTTAATTTAAGCCATTTAATTATCTGAATAAAAAATATATATTAATTAATTCAAATTGGGTAATTTGTACTTGTTCACATTGTAAGTGCAGCACTCCAAATTAAGGCTAACTCTAAATTAATATATCCCCATTATTACAAGAAAGAAATGAAGGCAATTAACATAACTGCAAAGTGAGCACAAAGAAAAGTGAGTGTCAATAAATAAATAAATAAATAAATAAATAAATAAATATATATATATATATATATATATATATATATATATATATATATATATATATAAAATTGAGGTCCTATAAAAGTATCAACTCATTAGTATCTATAAATTTTTAGTCCTTAAGATTCCGTTTGGTTCGAGTACATAATTTTTTTTAGAGAAATACTCTTGATATTTTTTTTCATAAATAATAAAAACATTTTTAACCACTGATTCATATAAGATAAAAAAATAATTTTATTTATTAACAGATTAACAAAGTAACTTTATAAAAATAGTATTTTCGTAGTTAAACATCATAAAAAAAATATGAATTAAAATACCTTCCACTAATTTTAGCTATTAATTTAAAAAAATTTAGAATTACAATTTAGACATCTAGTTCGACCAGTTAGACAACAATCAAGTTTATCAAGGGGTTTAGTTCAAATTTTTAAACTGAATAAGTTAAGAACAATTTTGAACTATTAGCGATAATAAATTTTTTAAAATATAATGATATTTTAATTGTTAGAGATAATGAACATTTTAAATGTAAAAATTTTTAAAAAATTAATATTACCATTAAAATAATCTAAATGTTAATATAGTTTTCTAAAATTAAAATTATTTAAAATATATTTAATAAAGATCATTAAATTATTACCATTTAAGATAATAACTAAATTAGAATATTTAAAATTTATATTTTTTTCAAAAATAAAAGTTCTCACTAAATTGAAATATTTAAAATATATAATATTTATAAAAATATATTTTTTTAAATAGAGATAAAATTGCTTAATTATTCTTGAATAAAAAGATCAAAATAATCCTATTTTGTATATCTGGTAACCGGTACCTCTCTCAAAGTGACATGCTTTTGCAGGTCATAATTTAAAAATAATTAAATCTGAGCCGTTGAATAGATATGAATGAACGGTAATAAAAAAAAAATACAGAAGTATGACTCATTTTTTTATACCTTGGATAGCTTGTTATTCCGGGATAATCAAGTATAAAAGTTAAATTGCGTTTGGTTCAAAATTTGGTATTCTCTGGAATAGATAAAATTGTGTTTGATTAAAATTATAGAATAGTGAAAAAATATGATAGAACTTTTATCAAAATACCAACTGTATTCTTACCTACTATATATATATATATAGAGAGAGAGAGAGAGAGAGAGAGAGGCCCTAGGCTGGAATGCTATTGTAGCAAACCGACCCGTTTGCCACTTATTTGCTTTCGATGATGGAGTTTCTAAATTGATGATCAGCGCGGTTGGACATGATCTAAACTATTTAAACTATTTAAAAATTAAATTTTATACATTTTTTATATTCTTTTCTAGTCCATCATGCGAGCAAAAAAATGAACGGCTGAAAATAAATATCTTTCAAAAAGTGATGATAGGAGTTGTAATCAAGATCAAAAATATAAATCTTATTTTAAATAATTTTAAAAATTTTCTAATAAAAATTCAATTAATTTAGATCTCTTTACACCGTTAAACGAGTAAAAGGCTTATATCTACTTTTAAAATTATAAATTTTGTATCCTTTTTATCATAAGATCAATAATATTGTCGAAAAGATTTGAAATTTAATTTCTAAATACTTCTAGTGGTCTAAATTGTGTTCAACAGTTTCGATCGTCGATTTAAAAGCTCCATCATCGAAAACAAATGGGTGGCAACCGAGCAGATTTGCTACTGATAGCATTCCAGCTCAATTTTATATATATATATATATATATATATATATATATATATATATATATATATATATATATATATATACTTTTAAATGTATAAGTCCAAATATATTTGTGAATTTTTTACCATTGAATTTGTATTGAGATTCGGGCTATTGTACTTTTCCTTTCTCTCTCTTTAGTTGACTTTACAATAGTACAAATATATAGGAGTAGAGCTTATATACTTTCAAAAGCACAAGCCCAACTATACTTATGAATTTTTCACCATTGAATTTATATTGAGATTTCTGTTATTATATTTTCTCTTTTTCTCTCTTTAGTTGACTTTATAATAGCTCTACTCTCTCTCTCTCTCTCTCTCTCTCTCTCTCTCTCTATATATATATATATATAGTATAGAGCTTATATGCTTTTAAAAGCACAAGTCTATCCATGCTTGTGAATTTTTTACCATTGGATTTGTATTGTGATTTGTGTTTTATACTTTATCTTTCTCTCTCTTTAATTGACTTTACAAAAGCACAAATTCCAATACAAATTCAATGATAAAAAATTTACAAGTATGGGTGGGCTTGTGCTTTAAAAACATATAAGCTCTATTATATATATTTCTCTCTTTTTAGTTGACTTTACAAAAACACAAATCCCAATACAAATTCAATGGTAAAAAATTCACAAGTATAGATAGATTTGTGCTTTTAAAAGCCTATAAACTCTACTATATATATTTTTCTCTCTTTAATTGACTTTACAAAAGTACAAATCCCAATACAAATTAAATGATAAAAAATTTACAAATATGGATGAGTTTGTGCTTTTAAAAGCAAATAAGCTCTACAATATATATTTTTCTCTCTTTGGCTGACTTTACAAAAGCACAAATCCAATGGTAACAAATTCACAAGTATGGATGAACTTGTACTTTTAAAAGCATATAAGTTCTACTATATATATGCACTTGGTGCTACCAAATTTTATACCGTTAGATCTACTCCTTTGATTATTTTTAACCTTTAAATCATACTATTTTTTCGATCACCCACTAAACCCTAGGAGCCCACTATCATCATAACCGCACATCTCTTCTTCCAAGAGTAAAAAATTTAATAACACAAATAATTTGATATATACTATTAATGATAGTATAATAGTCTATATATAGAGAGAGAAAAAAAGAGAGATAGAGGGAGAGAGTACGGCTATTATGCTATCGATGGAATCAAGCACTTGTTGTCACCAAGTTTTTCACCATTAGATCTACCATTTTAATAATTTTTAATTATTTTTTAGATCATACTATTTTTTCAGCTACCCACTAAATTTTAGAGACCTACTATCATCTTAAATGTATATTTATTTATTCGAAAATAAAAAATTTTATAATATTAATGATTTGATGTTATTAATTAATAGTATAATAGCCTATTTCTATTTTTTTTTTTATTATCTATCGATATTAGAAGAAAAGATTTCGATTTTTTTTTTTATTTTCAAATAAAATTGTAAAAATTATATATGAATTGCATAAGTATAATCTGCGTGACTTCCTATTATGTATAAAATATATATATATATATGTAATGCTCTTCTGAGTAGATTGACCCCGGAATCCCTGATGGAGCTTGGATGGCAGATCACAGGAACTGGAATCCTGGATCTGCAACCGCTTCAAAGAAAGACCCTTGATGGAGCTTGGATGGCAGATCACAGGAACTGGAATCCTGGATCTGCAACCGCTTCAAAGAAAGACCGTGTAGGATCACTACGATGAAGAAGAAGCAAGCTCATACACTTGTCCTGAGGCGCACAAGTGGTGATGACCTTGTTCTGATGCTTGTTGACGCCGATGAAGGACAGGGTTCCTCGATCAAAGAAGATTCAGCTACTCCTTCGATCCTTCTCAGGAATTGATCCAATTGGTAGTTGTGGAAGATCGGATTCAGAGTAGGAGGAAGAAGAAGATCAAGAACTAGAGGTGGGAGATGAGAGGAGAAATGTAGAGAGAGAAAGTAGAGGGAAAAGAAGTAGTTGGAGAAATGAATGTGTTAATTCTCGTTAACCGTTTCAGTTACAACTGTATGTATTTATAGTTGAGCTAATCAGGGACCAAAATGTAAATCCAGTAATTAGCTATACTTTCTTGTTACTTGTATTTTCCTATACAATGATACTTGGGCTCATTCCCGCTTGGGCTTGGGCCGTGAGCGGCTTGGCGTAACGGGTCGGACTCCTTGCTCTCCAAACCCGCCTCCTCCCCTGGTAGGTGACAACCTGGCTCCCACCATCGATGTTCCAGAGCCTTCTGAAATCTTCTAGGGTAACCATTCCTCTCGAAGCTCTCCTTCCCTTCTCTTCCCCGGCCGACTCTTGCGCGTACAAGCTTCCAAATCCTTCCAGAAACTGAGTGTAGCTTGTTACCCCGAAGTACTCCACTATCCTGCTCTACTCCAAGCTGGGAAATAGTAGCCTTGAAGCCGGTAACTCCCTCTTCGAACGCAGCCGGAGTAACTCGTCTCCCTGGTAGTAGCGAGGATCCCCGAAGATATGAACAGCCGTACGGACAGCAGCTAAGTACCATCTCTTCCCTGTCATAGGTTTATATAGAAGTATATACTACTTATTACTCTTATGTTTATTATTGTAGAGTTTATTACAATCCCTCTCCCTTATGAAGATTCCTGTCCTCAGGAATCGAAAGCCGGAAACTGTTGTTGGAGGCTCACATAATCTTCCCAGGTAGCCGAGGACTCAGGGAGATTAGCCCATTTCACCAAAACTTCGGTAACAGCCCGGTTGCCCCGCTCGCTCAACCGCCTATCCAACACCTTCTCGGGTTCCGCCAGCAACTGCCCTTCCTTTCCCACGCGTGGTAATGCAGTTGAAACCTTAGCAGGATCAGCATGGTAAGTTTTAAGCAGTGATACATGAAACACTGGGTGAATATTGGCGCCCTCAGGTAATCTCAACTTGTATGCGACTTGCCCAATCTTCTCTATTATCTCATATGGGCCATAGTAGCGTGCAGATAGTTTTGGGTTCTTCCTGGCCGCCACAGAAATTTGGCGGTAAGGTTGTAACTTAAGATACACCCACTCTCCCAACTTATACTCTCTCTCTTTTCTATGCTTGTCGGCTTGTTGCTTCATTCGGTTCTGAGCTATCTGCAACTTATCTTTTAGCTCTCGAATGACTGCTTCTCTTTCTTTCAACCAGTCCCTGACTTCTGAAGAGGTAGCTGCGCCAGCAGCGGCCACCAGAGTGTCAGGGGGTGGTACCCCGTACAATGCCATGAAGGGTGTAGTGCCCAATGAAGTGTGATAGTTCGTGTTGTACCACCATTCGGCTAGTGCTAAAAACTTGCACCATTTGTGGGGGTGTTGGGAACACATACATCTCAAATACGTCTCGAGACAACGGTTGACCCGCTCTGTTTGACCGTCAGTCTCGGGATGGTACGATGTGCTCATTTTAAGTTGAGTTCCCATCGATTTGAATAGCTCCGACCAAAATTGACTTGTGAATATCTTATCCCGATCTGTAACTATACTTTTTGGGCAACCGTGCAGTCTATATATAGTGTCCATGAAAGCTCGAGCGACACTAATGGCAGTGAAAGGGTGTTTAAGGGGTATAAAATGGGCGTACTTCGTTAATCGGTCGACCACCACCATGACAGTATCCTTACCTTCTGATTTAGGTAAAGCCTCCACAAAGTCCATACTAATGTCAGTCCACACTTGATTAGGAATAGGGAGAGGTTGAAGTAAACCTTGATAGCCCTTAGTATCACTTTTATTCCGGGCACAAACTTCACACTCACGAACAAAGGATTCCACTTGCTTTTTCATACCCTTCCAGTAAAAGTGTTTCTTTATTCTCTGGTAAGAGTGCAAGACCCCAGAATGCCCACCCATACTAGTTCCATGAAATTGATTTATCAATCTATTTCTCAGATCACCAAACTCACCAATGCACACCCTTCCCTTATACCTCAGTATACCCTGGCTGTAGGTATAGGACTTAAAGTTCTCAGGCTGTAGGAGGACATCTTTAATAAGTTGCTCATACTGTGTATCACCTTGATAGCTACCTTCCACTTCAGTTGACCAGGCAGGGGCTACTGCTGTAATAGCCATCACATGCTCTTCTTCCCTGGGCTGTCTGGACAGTGCATCAGCAGCCATATTTTCCTTCCCCTTACGATACACAATGGTGTAATCAAAGCCTAGCAGCCTAAGCATTCCTTTTTGCTGCATTGGAGTAACGATTTTCTGCTCCAGAAAATATTTAAGACTCTCATGGTCTGTTTTAATGATAAATCTATCCCTTAGCAAATAGTGTCTCCACTTCTGTGTAGCCATAAGGATTGCCAAAAATTCTTTTTCGTAAGTCGATAAGCCCAAATTCTTTCCTTTGATGGCCTTGCTAAGGTAGGCAATGGGTCTCCCCTCCTGTGAGAGTACTGCCCCTATACCTTCCCCACTGGCATCCACTTCCAATGTAAAAGGTAATTCGAAATTGGGCAATCTCAACACTGGGGCAGTAGTCATGGCAATCTTCAAAGTTTCAAAAGCCTGCTGAGCTACTTGATTCCAATCAAACTGGCTTTTCTTAAGTAACTCTGTAAGGGGTTTACTAATGGCTCCATAGTTTTTAACAAACTTCCTATAGTAGCCAGTCAGTCCAAGGAAGCCCCTCAACTCTCTGACTGTTCGTGGAATAGGCCATGCAGTCATTGCCTCTGTTTTCTTAGGATCTGTGGCAACCCCATCCTCAGAAATAATGTGGCCCAAATATTCCACCTGCTTGGTTCCAAAGGTGCATTTACTTTGTTTAGCATACAGTCTATTCTCCAACAATACTCCCAGTACAACCCTCAAATGCCCCAAGTGTTCCTCCCATGTCTTGCTATATACAAGAATATCATCAAAGAATACTAGGACATATTTCCTTAGGTAGGGAGCAAAGATAGTATTCATCAAAGCCTGAAAAGTGGCTGGAGCATTTGTCAAACCAAAGGGCATTACTTTGAATTCATAATGGCCTTGATGAGTACGAAAAGCAGTTTTGGGTATATCCTCTTGACAAACCCTGATCTGGTGGTAACCTGATCTTAAATCCAGTTTTGAGAAAAGTCTCGAACCCCCAAGTTCATCTAACAAATCATCGATAAGGGGTATTGGAAATTTATCCTTGATAGTAAGTTTATTCAGTTGGCGATAATCTATGCACATTCGCCAACTTCCATCCTTCTTTTTAACTAATAAGACCGGCGAAGCAAAGGGGCTGTGGCTTACTTGAATAATGGCAGATTCTAACATTTCCTTAATTTGCTTCTCGATTTCTCCTTTCTGCTCATAAGAATGTCTATATGGCCTGAGGTTGACGGGCATTGCTCCAGGCTGTAAGGGAATCCGATGGTCTACAGATCTTGGAGGTGGTAATTCTGTGGGATTTTCAAACACTGTACCATACTGAGCTAAAATTAGTTGTAAAGTAGGGTCTACTACTGGAACTTCTAGCTGAGCCTCACTTGCCTGACACTGACTTACAATAAAGCATTCCCCCTTTTGCCATTCCTGGTACCAATGGTTGGCGGTGATTAATCTCAATTGTGCTCCTTCTTTGATTCCACTCAGTACCAATGGTTGCCCACTTCTATGAATAGTGATTGAGTCTTGTTGGTAGTCGAAAGTAACCTTGCCATAAGACCTCAACCAATCAATGCCCAACACCATGCTGGAGCCCTCTAACCTGATTACCCTCAAATCCGCTTGGAAGTTGTGGCCTTGCATTTTCCACTGAAAATTTGGGCATTGCAACTTGCTCAAAACCTTTTGCCCATTAGCTACTGTGACCACCAAGGGAGTGGCAGCTACCATGTGAGCTTTTATATCCTTGGCTGTTTGAAGATCCATGAAGCTGTGGGTGCTGCCTGTATCTATCAGTATAGTAAGTATCTGCTCTTTAACTTCGCCCTGTATCTTAATAGTGTTTTGTTGCTTCTCCCCACTGAGTGCATGTACAGAGATTCCTAACTCAGGGTGACTACCTTCTTCTTCTATTCCTTCATCTTCCTCTTCAATCTGTAAGTCTTTGAGGCAATCTTCATCATACACCTCTGCAATGTCATCCAATCCCTGCAACGCATTGAGTGATTTCACAGCGCAGATGTGCCCGGGATGATATCTATCCCCACATTTAAAGCACTGCCCCGCGGCTCGCCTTTGTTCAATCAATGATTTATTGTTATTTCCTTGATATCCTGAGGACTTTGGCACATAAGGTTGTGAACCCTTACTAAAATTGTTGCCTGTTGGTTTAATATTTTGCTTATATCTTCGACTAATTACAGCTAATGCCTTTTCATGTAGCTTGGCTTGACAGTAAGCCTCCTCCAAGGTATCCGGGTGAGCAATGTCAAGAAAGGGAATCAAATCTTCTCTTAAACCACTGATGTAGCAGGATATAAAATGCTCTTCTGACAACTGAGGGTTATGGAATAGCAACTGAGTACGCAACTCTTCGAACCTTTCTTGGTAATTCTCCACTGTACCATTCTGTTTCAAATTATTAAATTCTCTAACAATGTATCTTTCTCCCGTTTGGCCAAACCTTTTATAGAGTGCTTCTACAAACTCTTCCCAACTGATAGTTTGTCTGTGGATGAAGTAGCTTTGCTTCCACGTCCTCGCTCTACCACTCAGATGCATTGAGGCAATGTTGAGCCATTGTGGGTAAGGTATTTGATAGATCTCAAAATAGTACTCACAATTCTCTACCCATAACCTTGGCTCTTCTCCACTGAACATGGGAAATTCCAACTTGGGATGTGTGGTATGCGAGTGGATCTGATTCTTATTAAACTTGGCCTCCCTGCCTTCCTCATTCATGTTTGTGTCTTTTGGTGGTACAGGTAACAATCCTTTACCCTTAACTTCCCCCATACCATAGTTATGTCCATGATGTGCTTCCCTAATTTTATGCTCAATGGAGGTTTGAACAGTGCTCTGCATTGGCATAGCGGGTTTGTTGCTAACTGCTTGCGAAGTTAATAACTTCATTAGCTCCTCATGGCGAGCTGCATTATCCCTGAGCACCAATTCGTGCCTCTTGATTGCATCAACTTGTAAAGCCTCATAATGCTTTTGCTCTACCATACTCACCCCTGCAATTTGCTCACCCAACTCCTTAACCTTGTCGTGGTATTCTGTAGTAAGCCTTTGTAGTGCCGTCTCAAGCACTGTCATGTGATCATTTAGATCTCTCAATCTTGTTCCCTCTGCCATCTCTTTCTTATTAGAATTATAACGGAATCTGTTCTGTCTTTTTGCCACGATCTCAGATCTTAAGATCCCCTCTTAACAGCAATACTTAGGGCTTTTTTATTCACCACACTGAAGATCTATACAAGTTTATTCCTACCAAGTAATTGTAATACTAAGGTTCAGTATTACCTGTTATGTCGCTCAATTGTAGGAATAACTCTTCAGATCCAACCCTAACTTGCTCTTTCCTTCGTTGCAGATCTTATGAAATTCCCCAGATCCCTGGGATCGAGGCTGCTCTGATACCAATTGTAATGCTCTTCTGAGTAGATTGACCCCGGAATCCCTGATGGAGCTTGGATGGCAGATCACAGGAACTGGAATCCTGGATCTGCAACCGCTTCAAAGAAAGACCCTTGATGGAGCTTGGATGGCAGATCACAGGAACTGGAATCCTGGATCTGCAACCGCTTCAAAGAAAGACCGTGTAGGATCACTACGATGAAGAAGAAGCAAGCTCATACACTTGTCCTGAGGCGCACAAGTGGTGATGACCTTGTTCTGATGCTTGTTGACGCCGATGAATGACAGGGTTCCTCGATCAAAGAAGATTCAGCTACTCCTTCGATCCTTCTCAGGAATTGATCCAATTGGTAGTTGTGGAAGATCGGATTCAGAGTAGGAGGAAGAAGAAGATCAAGAACTAGAGGTGGGAGATGAGAGGAGAAATGTAGAGAGAGAAAGTAGAGGGAAAAGAAGTAGTTGGAGAAATGAATGTGTTAATTCTCGTTAACCGTTTCAGTTACAACTGTATGTATTTATAGTTGAGCTAATCAGGGACCAAAATGTAAATCCAGTAATTAGCTATACTTTCTTGTTACTTGTATTTTCCTATACAATGATACTTGGGCTCATTCCCGCTTGGGCTTGGGCCGTGAGCGGCTTGGCGTAACGGGTCGGACTCCTTGCTCTCCAAACCCGCCTCCTCCCCTGGTAGGTGACAACCTGGCTCCCACCATCGATGTTCCAGAGCCTTCTGAAATCTTCTAGGGTAACCATTCCTCTCGAAGCTCTCCTTCCCTTCTCTTCCCCGGCCGACTCTTGCGCGTACAAGCTTCCAAATCCTTCCAGAAACTGAGTGTAGCTTGTTACCCCGAAGTACTCCACTATCCTGCTCTACTCCAAGCTGGGAAATAGTAGCCTTGAAGCCGGTAACTCCCCTCTTCGAACGCAGCCGGAGTAACTCGTCTCCCTGGTAGTAGCGAGGATCCCCGAAGATATGAACAGCCGTACGGACAGCAGCTAAGTACCATCTCTTCCCTGTCATAGGTTTATATAGAAGTATATACTACTTATTACTCTTATGTTTATTATTGTAGAGTTTATTACATATATATATATATATATATATATATATATATATATATATATATATATATATATATATATATATATATATATTTTACGCATTTACTAACATGAGTAAGGTATTTTTTATTTGCCTGCAACCAAATCAAGCATAAAAATTTTATTAAAAATAGCTACAGTAAAAATTAGTAACAACCACAGTGACACGTGTGTGTGTGTGGAAAGTGATTGATTTTTGGTTCAATAAAACGCTTGATAATATTATTTTTAAAATTTAATTTTAATTTTAAAAATTATTTTTAAAATTTTTGAGATTCAAAAATCAGCTATAACTTGATTTTTCAAATCTGATATTAATTTTAGATTTAAATTTTAAAATTTTATTTTAATTTTAGATTAAAATTAAAATTAAAATTTAATTTTAATTTTGAACTTTAAATTTAAAATTTAAAAATTAAATTTAAAATTTAAAATTAAAATATTAAAATTTAAATTATGTTAAAATAAATTTCTCTAGACAAATTATTTTTTTAAAATAATAAAAAAAATTTACCAAACAAATTTATAAAATTATTTTTTCATTCAACCAAATATCCTATAACTTTTAATAAAAACTAATTTTTTACTTCAAAATTAATTTAATAAAAATTATTTTTCAGAATTTAAACGAAATGGCCCACAAATCTAAAGCAGAATAAAGGTAGTTAATTTCCGCCGCACTCACGAGTCACGAGCCGACTCCGTTACCACCCTATCTTTATGGCGATCGTGTGCATACATACCCAAAAAATATATATAATATATATTTTATTTATCTAAAAAAATTATGAGTCATTTATTATTTATTTGATTCGATTATTAAAAATATTCTATCTATTTAATAAATAGAGTGTAAGACATATATTCATTTTACACTGCATAAATATTTTTTTTCTATATTTATTATAAGTTTAGCTACTCATACATTTCATTACGAAAATAAATTTTACACTCTATTTATTCAATAAATAAAATATTTTTATTAGTTACTTGACACGACTAGTAAATAATTTTTAACTTTTACATCGATGGAGTGTAATTTATATAAAAAATTACTTTCGATACATCTTATTTATAATATATATTTTATACTCTATTTATTTTAGAATAAGATAAATTTTACTGACTAACAAAAAAAAATTTCATTCTTTAATAAATGGGGTGTATTACTCGTTTTTCTTTATATATAAAAAACTATTTTTTGTATATTCAAAATAGAGTGTACATTTTATATCCCATCTATTTTAGAATGAATTAAATTTTATTAGTCACTTTGAATTGACTATTACATAAATCCTATCAATTTCAGTCACTTTGAAGTGACTAATAAATAAATTTTTATTCTAAGATGAATAAAATGTGTATCATATATTTTATTTGGAGTGTACGTTTTATTAATTAAAATCATGTAAAATATATATATTGTACTAATTAAAATAGAACGATTTTATAAAAAAGAAAAAAAAAATGTCAATTGGTCAATTTGATGATTTTCGATATACAATTTTATCTATCATGGAGTGAAAATTTTTTTATTAGTCACTTCGAAGTGACCAGTAAAATTTATCTTATTTCAGAATAAATGAGATATAAGATATACACTTAATTTTGAATGTACAAAAAATATTTTTCATAACTGAAAATATTATACAAAAAATAATACTATATGTAAATCTTAAAAAAATATATATGTCCTATATTCTATCTATATAAAAATAAAATATATTTTAGAGGCCGCTTCAAATAATTTCTAACCAGACCTCGTTGGTGGAATTGATGGAATATGAAATGTACATCGTAACTAACAAGGGGTACAAGTAGAATATTTCTTGTACAAAAAAAAAAAGCTCTTCGTATATATTTATTTATATTAATATTAATGCAGTGGTAAAGGGGGAGAAAACAAAGTACTGTAGAGAGATTTTTAAAGATAATAATAATGTCCCCATCAACATCCCAAGCTCTTCCCACTCCGCTTTCACCTCCACCACCACCACCACCTCCTATTCCCGTTCTCTTTTCTCTCCAAACCCATCCACCTCAATCATTCCCGCCCTAAGCAAACCACCCCTTCCCCCGCCCTCTTTTATTCCATGAAACCCTAACCCTAATTCGCTCCCCACTCCCCTCCCTCCCTTCGTTCCCATGGCTCCCTTGCCGCTCCGCCTCGGCTTCCACCTCTCCCCCTCGCGCTCCTCCTCCTCCTCCTCCGAAGAGGAGGAAGAGGAAGAGGAGGAGGAGGAGGAGGAGTATCCGATCTCGTCGCCGCTGATCATGGCTGGGACGGATGGGGAGAGGGTCGTGGGGCAGCAGTTCTCACTCGCCGCGGCGCTCGTGGCGGCACTGAGGAGGTCTCTGGTGGTGTGCGGCGGCGTCGCCGCCGCAGCCATCGCCGGGGAGGACGGGTGCGGCGGCGGCGGCGGGGCGCCTTCGATGGACATTGGGTGGCCCACCGACGTGAGGCACGTCGCGCATGTCACCTTCGATCGCTTCGACGGGTTCCTAGGGCTACCCAGGGAGCTGGAGCCCGAGGTTCCTCCTAGAGCTCCCAGTGCCAGGTCCCAATCTCGATTTCTTCTTCTTCTTTTTGTTTAAAATAAATAAATAATTGTTTTAAATTAGAACTTGCTCGGAATCTCAGCTAGTTATAGTCCTCCTTTTCCATGTGATATTCTCTGCTTCTATCATGAACAGTGTAACTTTATTTTATTAGCTCTCTTACGTGTCTTATTCTCTTTTGTTCTTAAGAAGCGGATAATTGTACTTGAACAGGGGTTAGTCAACTCTATTAGTTTATCAAAAATCTAATTTTGCGAATCTTAATGCTTCATGCTGCAGAAATTTAAACTTACGATTTATGATCCAAAGCCCCAGAATGAATTGGACATTCATATGGATTATTGCTATTTAAACTTACGATTTATGCTGCAGCAAAAAAATTGGATAATTGTTAATTGGACATTTATATGGATTAATAGATTATGGTGGTGGGGCCAGGATTCTGTACTGCTGGCTTTGCATAGGCTATATATCTTTTTTGTTCGCAACTTAATTCATGCTAATAATAATCTGGCTTAAGGCCTAACATACTATTCAATAAAATGAATTTAGCAGCAGCATATGTTCTTATGCAGTAAGCAAGGATTTAAGTGTCGTGGCAAAAGAATGTGCCGAAAATTTGCCGGCACGGTACGGTGTACGGTGTACCGTACTGTGTTTGCCGGGCCGGGCCGTGCCGATTAGTGCCGGTCACAAAAAATATATCTGTGTCGATTCATAGTGGCATGAAATATTTATTTTTTTTAGCAACAAAATTTTTTAATTGCTTATTATGTATTTTTATCAAATATTTTTAATTTTATTAAGAAAATTACTTATAAATTTGAAGAAAAAATAGTTTTGAGCTGTGCTATCGGCACGGGGCCTATATCGTGTCGGTATCTTATTGGCATGATACAGTACGGTGGATACGATCCGTGTCGATGGATACTTAGCCTTTGTATTAGGATGTCCGGCCCTTATTTACGTGGCCCCTCTTAATTTAGTAGTTTGAGAAACCAAATGTTAATATATGTTTGTCATTAGAAAATACTAAAATTTCTTTTTCAAATTTGATTTCTGCAGTGCAAGTGTGTTTGGCGTTTCTGCCAACTCTATGCAATGCTCGTATGATAAAAGAGGGAATAGCGTTCCAACAATATTGCTTAGAATGCAAAGGCACCTATATCTACGAGGAGGTCTTCAGGTATGGCCTTTTCCAGGAACCTGTTGTTTTCATGCTACTGATGTCATTTATGAATTCTGAAAATTTTGATACTAACCTTCTGGTGGTTGAAGGTGGAGGGGATCTTCAGAATTAACGCCGAAAATAGCCAGGAAGTGTATGTTAGAGACCAACTAAACGGTGGAGTTGTACCTCACCAGGTTGATTTGCATTGCCTAGCCGGCTTAATAAAGGTACATAACTATGAAAATTAATCTACCGTATTAGTTCTTTTGGGGTATAATATGTTTTGGTTCTCTCAGAAGAACTGCTTGCACTTTGTCGAGTTGGCTCAATTAACCCATTGCATAAAAAATTCCGTCAGTTTTAACCCTTCACTTAACCACTATTTCAGTCGGGCCCAAATATTTTGGATGGTTGTTGAATCGTGATGTGAAATTTCATGGAACAAATTGGCAGATGATGTAGGTTAATAAATTTAAATCATCAGAAATTTGAATAATTTGTCCGGTAAACTTCTTATTTTGGTAGCTCCGATGACGACGAAGATCTGTTTTATCTGCTTGTGGATCTATTATTTAACTTGCAACTTAGGATGTTCATTTATAGAACCGGCCTTATTTGCCTACTCTCATTGAAGTTTTACATCCTATTTCAGCAATCATCCTAAATCGTACTACATATTTGAGATAGTGGTAAAGTGCAGGGTTGAATCAATGCAAGTTTTAAGGCAGGTGGAAGTTGAGAAATGAGCCACAGTGCAGGAGGAGGATTGTCATAAAATTTGTGTAGTTTCTACCCTCCTGCATTGAATGCTAATTGCAATCTCATTTGCTTCTATAGGCATGGTTTAGGGAACTTCCTACGGGTGTACTTGACTCACTCACACCAGATCAGGTGATGCACTGCAACACAGAACAAGAATGCTCCCAACTGGCAAAAATGCTACCACCGACAGAGGCTGCATTACTTGATTGGGCCATCAATCTCATGGCTGATATTGTGGAGCATGAACACTACAACAAGATGAATGCTCGGAATATTGCAATGGTTTTTGCTCCTAACATGACTCAGGTATTAAATGAATTTTGATGTTTAAGGGGATTTACATATATAACCCTGCAGAGTCATCAATTTACATATGTTCTTGTGAATGTCTGAATTTCATATTACCCCTCAAAAAATAGAAGCACCCTCATAAATAAACATGAAATTTCAGATTTGCAGGGCTGTATGCCTGTATGTATATAGTAAGATATCTCTACCAGTAAATGAGTCTTCAAAATAACCACTATCTGCATGCTTAATTGTTTCTCCAGATGGCAGATCCCTTGACTGCTTTGATTCATGCAGTCCAAGTGATGAATTTCCTCAAAACAATGATCATAAAGACTCTACGGGAAAGAGAGGAATCGGCCAATGCAGCTACGGTATTCCAGCGGTGCTCTGACTCTCCAAGTGACAAAGATGAATGTAATTCGTCAGAACCTATAGAGAATTCCTCTTTGAATTCCTCTCAAAGAACCATAGATTCCTCTATTCTTGTTGGAACTGCTTTAGACAAGCTCCTCTTCAGCGCCGGACATAATCTAGAGAATACTGTTGGGGAGAATTTTCAGGGCCTTGAGAAGTATGGTGAAGCGGAAATTCCGACCTTACGGAATGGTTCCATACAAGATGGTTCAGAAAATGGAATCGGTAACAGAGATATAGAAGGCCTGCTGGATAGATTTAGCTTGAGAAAAGGAGTGCGAAAGCTGTGCCGGCATCCAGTGTTTCATCTGAGCAGGTCGATGAAGAAATCCGGGGAGCTCAGCATCGTGGAATCCGGTGAAGGAAGAGAAGCTTGGGTGTGAGATACTGATATTGGGATTAGTAAGTCCATAGTTCCATAGCAGTTTTTAGAATTTTATTTGTTCGAGAACATTCGTAAGAAATGAAAGTACGCGACGAAAGTTTTATCAATGTACATGTCCGTTTACTATTTACATAGAGAGTGACTTTGGAAACATGGGCGTGCAGAACAAACCAGCTGTTTCAAATGACCTGCAAATAGGTTGCTGAATGATGATTTCATTTCAACTTGAATGAGCGTTCGCATTTGCATTGGAATTAAATAATTCTTTACACAGTTATAATTTGTTCTTCTTTCGACGGTGAGGTGCAAGTTGATTTCCTATTATGGGATTTAGGCTCAACAATCATGAGTTTATTAAGCGTTCAGGTTCCGAAGCTTACTGTCACGTGATCATCAACATTTTACTGCAAAAGGGAAATTAAGCAGAGCATTTTTCAATGTTGATATTCATTGTTAATATCTGTATTCATACTAGCATGCGTACGGTAAAATGTATAATTACTTTTTCTTATTTATAAGTTTTTATGTTTTATTAGCACGATTTTTAGATTTCAATACTTATAATTAATGATACTACAAGTAAAAGCAATCATTAATAATACTATTGATTATAATTAGTATTTTAGCTGGACATGATATGATATGTCCCGATAAAAGAATATTGATACGGAGGGAGAAAATATTGATATGGATATGGCATATCCGTAGCTGATACATTTTGGTCCCAGTGTGGAATTAAATGTCAAGAAAATTAAGATCCACCGACGTATCCAGAGATTCAGAGACTACGCGTTCCCGTGACCGGCGCATGTTTTTATCGTACGGCCATAAAAGTCGACGCAGGCACGCAGGCGGATCTGGCAAAGTGGGCTTCACTGTGGTCTGCGCCTGGCTCGATTTTAATTAGGACACGTACGATTTTATTTGTACCCGTAAAAAGCAATTAATGTTACTTCCTCTTTGCTTAATGCTTTTTTTTTATTTAAGACTTTTTTCTTTTTTTCTTTTTTTTTTTTTAGTACCATTTTAATTTTAGCTTTAGTTGTTGGAAAATTATATTTGTACATCATAAAATAAAATCTATATATTTTATATATTTTTATTTTAAAATTTTTAAAATATTTAGATTTTTAGCATTGAAAAAAAAAAGAGTTAAAAAAAGACTAAATTTTGATATTTTGACGAAAAATATAAAATATACATTCTAATTTTTAAGGTGTACAGATATATAGCAGCAGTATTTTTAACCGTTTAAGGAGCTGTATATATTCTAATATAACAAATTTTTAGACCTTGGCCCTACTTTTTTTTTTTTTTTTTTTGGCTTTTTGTCAAAATAATTTGTTTGTCAATACCTTACTTTTTTAAAAAAATAAATTAATAGATAATTTTGAAAAGGGTAGACAACTATTATTTCTTAGTTACATGTAGGCAGTATATCATGAGAATATGATATCAGGATATTACTCTTCGATAAATTAATCTTTTAAAAGAGAAATTATTATTTTATATAATTTTATATACATCAAAGCTATCAATTTTTCTAATTTTATTTATTATTTTTTATTTAAATTTACTCCAAATCTTATGTAAATTAAACAATAAAATTTATTTCATATTATTTAGAAGTAGTAAACTTTTCCTTAATTAACTCCAAACTAAAAAAAGTCAAACACAACACATGATCTTTCTACTGCTCATCTTGATCTGTTGAGAATCTGACTAGATTGATATCCCCTCACGGTCTCTTTTTAATCTTTTCATCCGTACACGTCGTTGACTCGCATAATACTGTAAATATAAATACTCTAATAATAAATTTTAATTTATATTTTATATTTTTATATAATTTTATTAGTCTAATTATTAATTAGATAAAATTATATAAAAATAATTTAATAATTAAATTTATTTAAATAAAAATAATTAAAATTAGTATATGTGCAAAGTAAATTTATATATCAGGTTATTTTTTTTTTTGAGAGAAATACTCGTTTTGTTTATTTTTAAAATAAATTTAGCTAAAAATGTGAAGTAACTAGACTTCGGACTCAGTATCAACCACCAAATACTTTGCTACTTCCGATATGGATAATTGATATATCAAGTTATTAGTAATTAAATTATTTTATACAAACTTATATAGATAAAAAAAATAAAAAAATTCTATTAAAATAATTTATATAAATCAATAATAAAAAAAAAATAGCACCAATAATTGTTTCATGCACTATGTGTATCAATAAATCTTATACACAAAATTTTTTAAATTTTATTATAAAAGTTTAAACTTTGTAATTTTTTATACATATAGTGTTTATATGGTGTAGATCACATATATTAGATTATATTTTAATTTTATAATATTGATATTAAAAAGTAGTATACTGTGTAAATCACAATAATAAGATTATATTTTAATTTTACAATATTGATCATATTAAAACAATAGTTTTGGTGCATACAGTATATTAATATATATACCAGGTGCTGGCAATAATTTCTCATAGTTGAGAAAAGCAAGATAGGATAGTAAGAAATTTTTTTTTGATATATCGATGTATAAAATATTATTATACACTATATTTTTGATATTTTATTATAAAAATTTAAATTTAATTTTTTTTTTGTATATAGATATTTTATGTAATTTAGATCACATCTATTAAATTAAATTTTATTACATAATTTATTAATAAAATACATTAATTATATAATTAATTAATTAATTATTATACATATAGATAGAGTGAGTAGCGGAGAGTAGAGGACTGGGGTGGCACACAGTGTCACTGTCCTTCGACCCTCCTTTATTGTAATATAGAATGGATATAACTGGGCACCTGTATGTATAATGTGATTGTTCTAATTTTTTAAAAAATAAAGAGAGAATTAATACTACTTGTATTCCGATATATAGATATAATTTTGCATCTCATTTATTCTAGAGTTTACAAATATTTTAAAATTTATTAGTATTAAAAAGATTGATATATAAGATAAGTAAAAAAAATAATGATATGGCGATGAGTGAGATATAAAATTTATATCAAAGCTATAAGGCATTATTTGGTTGGGGTATTATTTAGGAGGGAAATATAAACTAGTATAATGTTGAAACAGATGTTCCATCTCCTTTCTGGAACAGGTTTTTTTTTCAATAGGAAGAAGTTTAATTAAAACTTAAATCTAATTTTAATTAATATATTAATTTATTAATTAATTAATTTAATTAATATATTTAAATTATTATTCATAACTTAAATAGTTAAATAATTAATTAATTTATTATTTATGAATAATTAAATAAAGCTCCTATTCTCCCACATTATACTCGAGCACCATTCTGATGTAGGGAGAATAGTAATTTCTCTTTTTGAAAAATAAACTAGTGTAATTTTGGAATAGATCGATGTGTCGTCCTCTTTATGAAACAGGCTTGTTCCCATATAGGAGCAATCTTAATTAAAGTTTAAATCTAATTTAAATTATTATATTAATTTATTAATTAATTTAATTAATATATTTAAGTCATTATTTATTACTTAAATAGTTAAGTAATTAATTAATTCATTATTTATAATTAATTACATCATTAAAAATTAATTATTTAATGTGTTTATTTAATAACTAATATTATATTGGTAAAGTAATTAATGTTTTGACTAATAAAATTAATTTCTTAACCAATCTTCCAACTAATTAGATAAGTTACTAATTAAGTAAAAATTTAAGTTATATTTTTTAATTAATTAATATTTTTTATTATTTTATACAATATTCATAGCTAATAAATTTATTAATTTATTAAATTATTTTTATTTAATATTTTGATGTTAAATAATTAGATAAACTATTTTAAATTTAAAATTATAATTACTCTTATTTTTGCTATTTTAATCTAGCCAGTCAAATATTATTTGCATTATTCAAGAAACAAATTGATTTCCAGCCAAATAAAAAATTAGCATATGTTCTATTTATTTTTAAAATTATACCTATTTAAAAAATAAATAATAATTTTTATTTATTTCTGAATCAAATGACGTACCATAATATTAAGAAATATGTATAATAGTGTCGTCGATGTGTATTGATCTAAAAATGCATTGTATCTCAAAATAATTAATAACACTATTAATAACAATTTATATAGTACAACCAACAAACCAGCAACTATTAGAAATTTTTTTAGTAAAAAAGCCCAATGCTAACTTTTTTTTTGGATAAAAATCCAAGCTAGTTAATACGCACGGGATTGTCCATAATGAAACAACAATATTTTAACGAGTAATTAATTAAGAGAAAATTTCAAGTGCATTTTCTTTGACAGCAATGCTCAATGAAATAAAAAAACGGCTGTATAAAAGAAATTATATCTTAGCTGTTTTGCGTTGTTTAATTTTCTTCTTCATTCTCCTTCTTTTAATTCTTTCGACCGTCCAATATTGTGTGATCAAAATTAACTTCAATCCCTTCTTCTAATTAATAACGATGGATTGCACACTTCTTCAATCCCTTCTTCAAGCACCACTCATTCACACACACACACTCTCTCTCTCTCTCTCTCTCTCTCTCTCTCTCTCTCTCTCTCTCTCTCTCTCTCTCTCTCTCTCTCTATATATATATATATATATATATATATTCTCGTTTTAGATTTTAGAATATTCAGATTAACTATCCACATCTTAAATATAATTTAAAATTTATATAATTTTTAAAAATAAAATTTTAATTTTTTTTGACACCGTTTATTTAGTAAGTAAATGATATTAAAATAAACGATAAAAAATTAATGATAGGATTTTTAAATTCAAGATCAAGTATGTTGGTTTTGATTTAAATATTTTAAAATATTTTTTTATCAAAATTTGAATAAATTTAGATTATTATATTCCGTTAAACTATAAAACCGTCATAATAGCTAGTGAAAATTAATAATTTTTAAATAATTTGATTATAAAATAAACTATATTGAAAAAATATAATATTTTTTTTAAAAATAACTTTAAATATGTTAGATAAGTTTTAACAATGTGGATTATTAATTTGAACGCCCTATAAATTATAACGATGTGGATTGTTGTTTTGAACACTCTAGAATCGAAAGCGCGACTATAATACGGAGCATATATATATATATATAGGCTAGTATATTGTTTTTATAAGTACGGAATGTAAGTAGTTTTCGATATTGAGACTTTCAAATTGAGGATCGACTTGATTTGTTAGACTTGAACAAGAGTATTTAAAATAGTTAAAAAATAAATTTCAGAACAAAAATTTTCGATATTATTTATCTATAGTGATCCAAATGATTTAAAATTAATAATTAAAATTAAAATTAAAAAAATATGATGATATAGCACTAAAATTTTAGATTAGAGATATTAAATTTTTTTTTATACTGATTAAAGAATTTCAATATTGTGAGATTTTTATTTTTTAATTACTCCAACTAGTGTAGATTAAATCTAACGAATCTGATTACCAATTTAAAAATTTTAATATTAAAAATAATTTATAAATATAAGAATTTCATAACTATAAAAGTATATATATTAGCCTTACTCCACTTTTCAATTAAATTTCATACTTGGTATAATTTGCGAACATTAATGGGAAACGCAACACTCGCGCCCCCATCCAGGAATCTATTGGCAATTAATAAGTTGGTAGCTTCAGTTGGATGGTATGCGTCCCAAAAGACATACTGCGTGCGATTTTTGCAAAGAAAAGAGCTTGTGTTGGCATCAACACCTTCAAAGCATAGAAATGGAGGGAAGCTGCCTCCACAGCAGGGATCATTTGCATTCACAAACCCTGAAAAATCACAAAAATAAAAAAAAAATAAAAAAATGAATCTAGTTAAATAATTCATGAGAATGAGAAGAGTAAAGCATTACCATATTGGCGATAATTACGCATTAAATCTATTACAATGTCGTATGAATTCGCGTAAGTGAATATGGTTTCTGGTCCCATCTCTTGATTTAGCTTGCCAATTCCTCTTCTCAATTTCGCGTTGTAGCCTTGCACCAGTTCGTTCGCTGCTGATGAACACCTACCTTTTGAAACCAACTTAAGGGCGCGAACGTACGGTATGCAACCAAGAGGTCCAACGTCCACCACTATGAATTTCCTGGCCCCGAGCTCGTGTAAACGCTTCACAAAGCAAAAGTAATTAAACATTACAAATAAACCGAACGCTCTTGAACTTTGATCTGATTATACTTATTCAATAAAATAAATATATTATAAGTTGGTACTAGTCAAATGATTGTTGCATCGGAGCAACTGGTTAATGAAAATAAACGAAAATTTTTTGTTCTTGGTTTCAATTTTTTTTTTAACTTTTTTAAAATTTTTCATTCTATATATATACTAGGTACGTACCTTGAGATATGCGGTCAAGTTGGAAACCATGGTATCCTGGAGAACAGAGGAGGGCATCTTATCTTTTCCCAGAAAAGGTATGGAGGGTTCGAGATAGTTCAAAATATCATTAGACCCTGATGCTATGGAGAACACTGCTTTTCTTAAGAATTCGGCTGTGTAATTCTCTCCTATTTTTTTCACCATGTGGTTTCTGGTGTCCTCAAAGTAGTTGATCTGCTGCCCCAGTGGTATTCTTTCAAGCTATATATATATATATATATATATATATATATATATATATATATATATATATATATATATATATATATATTCAGGTACGTAGGAAATTAAGATGGTATGTAATATATAGAAAATTATTATATACAATTCAGATAATTTGCATGAATTTACATACAAATAAAGAACCAGTCTCATCTAGTATTCCAGAAGCACCAGAAGCAAAGTTGATCCCTCTGTGCATGTTGTTTGCAGTAGCATTGGGAGCTAAGTAGGGTGGAGGGAAGGATCTGTCCCCTACACCTTCACCTGAGATTTAATATAGACTATATTACTAACTAGAAAACATTGTAAATAAACAAATTAAACGTTATGATATAAACCAAAAAGTAGTGAAGTGCATGTTCTAGGCTATGATAGACGGGTGAATTCTCAAGCTCTTTCTAATATCATGGTGATGGAGAGAGCTAGTTTTACCAATAATGTCTGAAATAGTTCGACCATTCGTGAATCTTCCAGTAGGCTGGCCACCGGAAGGAGCGAAGTCGATGCCATAGGGCGGCGAGTCAGCTCTGGAGAGGGTGAGGAGATAGTCGTTGTTCCCGGCATCCGCGAGAGAGTCCCCAAATATGAAGGAAACGTAAGAGAGACACGGAATTGGCCGTAGAGAGAGCACAATAAGTAGTAGATCGAGAGAAGGTGATGAAGCCATTAGATGGATACGCGTATATAGGTAGAATTGCACTGTTTTTTTATCCTACTCTTTGTGTGATTTATATTCTTATGGATCTGTTGGAATATATCTGGCGTGCTTACGTAGGTCCTTGGGTTGCATGCACTTTGCATGGCCTGGTTAGGTGCGGTTGTTCTCGCACATTTTGACAAGGTCACGACCAGAAAAATTTCTAAAATATAGTAATTATATGGAGTGATGGGGTGTCTTTAATCAATTAAATTTATTCTTTCAATATTCATCTATTTTATCATAATTTTTTAAAATAATATTTTATTATATATTTTTTTAACAAAAAAAATTAATAAAACGTAAATAATACGATTGTAGCTATTACCTACTAAACTTTCTCCACTCCAGATTGGCCAATAGTCATTATTTAGATGAGAATGTATTGCCTATCCGTTGTGCATACAACACATTTTGTGTTTTATTTTTTATTTTTTTTTAAAACTTTTCGATCAAAATGATTCGCTAATCATAATATTTTTATTGTTAAAAATCTAATAATTTAAATTAAAAATATACGTAGGACGACGTTACTAGTGGACTGATATGAGACAATGCATGAGACAAACGATGCACAAAATGTGTTTTTCTCTTTCTAAAATAAAAAATATTTTATATATATATATATATATATATATATATATATATATATATATATATATATGGTAAATACTAAGTGTACATTTAATTTTGGGTGTATATTTTACATCTCATCCATTCTAGAGTGCGGTGAATTCACCCATCACTTCAAAGTGATGGGTAGAGATGTCTCCACTTTTGAATGGATGGGTATAGAATCTACACCCAATTTTGAATATAGAAATAGCATAGCTTTTTTATATATATAGAAAAATACTTTTTGTACGCTCCCAAATGGGATGTACATCTTACATCCTATCCATCCAAGGGTGGCCGGTCACTTCGAAGTGACCGGTAAATTAGTCCCAACCCTTGGATGGAGTGAGATGTGTGATGTACATCTCATCGTATGAGATGTACAAATAGCATTACCCATATATATATATATATATATATATATATATATATATATATATATATATATATATATTGGGTATACATCAATCCCACACCCTATCTTCCATACAAATGGATGGGAATGTAGATAAAAACCATCTCGGCTTTTAGATGAACAAAATATAAAATATATATATATATTTTAAATATATAATATATAAATAGTATTACTCATCTAAAGTTTGGACATGTCTACTTTAGTATTATCATTTATTAAATATACACTAATTTGATATATTTATTATGTTTCTGTTTTTTTTTTTTTTAAATACTATAATCAAATTATACTATAGTAATATTTTTAAATATTTTTAAAATTTAAAAAAATATCGTTAACATTAATACCTATATTTATTATTAGAGTCGGTATATGTGCAGTCGTTAGGATGTATAGCGACATGTTTTTATAATATATTTCAAAAATATATTTATATAATCTAATTTTAAATATATATAAAATATAAATAAAATATTTATTTAAAAATAATAAAAAACTAATTTTATAATTTAATTTTATTGTCGTGTGGCTATGCTACTGGGTCAAACAATATAATATGCTATACATTATGGGCATTAATTGGTTTAACCTGGTAACAATGCAGACGGTGAATGGACAATGGTTAAATTTTATAACGATGCAGTCGGGGAATGGACAATTAATGGTTAAATCTTCAAGAAATTGTACAGCTAGCGAGGATTCTCCCATAACTTATATTTTTCAATTATCTATATAATCATATGAATTCTTAATATTTTTTCGACGTGATAATTTTTTTTATCTTTATTAATTCTTATTTGATGAAATTAAATATCATAATTTTTTTTCTTTCCTACTCTCTATTTAACCGATACGATTTTTTTATTTTCCTATTTTTTATTCAATTTTTATAATCAATGTGCTATGTAATTATTTCATAATTTTTCCCTTCCACCCACACCAACTCATGAAACTTTATGATTTTTTTTCTTTCTTCTTTTTATTCAATGAAGGTGAAATTTATTTTATAATATTATTTATTTCGAATCAAAAATTTAGAAGAAAGAGTAAATAATTTTTTAAAACTTTAATTCACGTGAACTCTACTCAACTCGATCCTCTTTACTTTAGAACGGAACGCGTTGAGGTCGTAGTGCGAGAAGTTGCTTCACCGCCTCCTCCGCCGTTGCGGGGTCTACTGGAACAATATAGGACGCTTAAGCTTCTAAGGATGATGGAGGGCGAAATAAAAAAAGTTTTTCGATAATTTGCGCTTTTGTTTTCGTACTCTCTCAATGACGAAAATATATAGTGTTTTTAACAAAAATATATAATATTTTTAATTATTTTTAAACTTTTCAGTTTAAACATATACATTAGTTATACATTTATATTAATTTATTATATTAATTTAATATTTTTTATTTTTATATATTTATTTAAAAATATATTTTATTAATATATTTTTTTATTATTATTATCTATCTATTGCACGCATAGATGAGTAGACTAGTTATATATAAACTCTCTAAAATTCCACTAGGTTTCAGTATGCCTTTTTTTTTTAGAAAAAATAAAAAATCACACATATAATAAGTGAATTAAAACTGTATTTCAAATATTAATTGCGTCTTAATTTCAGGTTAAACTAGTTTGTGTCATTTCATCAGTTGTTTCGGGCAGGTGGATTTATCATGATCTGATACCACTAGGACAGTACGGAAAATGAAGATTTCTGAAATTAATATTACAAATATATATATATTTTTTTAAAATATATATATATATATATATATATATATATATATATATATATATATATATATATAGAAAGATAAATTAAATTACAGAAATAAGACAATAAAATTTCTAAAGAAAAACTATTATTTTCAGATATTAAAATACAACGCTTCACAAATATTAAAATACAATTTAAAGTAACAATTCCATTTCTTTTATTATTTTTGAGAGAAACCATTTCTTTTATTATTACCTTAGATTTACTAAAAATTTTTGTATTTAATTTAAATTCACATATTGAATCTATTTAAATGTTTGGAATCCGGCTTGTAATACATGCATATTAATTATCATAAGCTTGAGCAATTATATATTGCGCTCTTTTCAATTTTTGTTTTCCTTTAAAAAAAAAATCATACATAAGTTATAAAAAAAATACAAAGATATAATTCTGCATGTCTTTTTGATAATAGTAAATATTTATACGAAATATAACATTATATAAAAAATAATAATATATTATTATTATTTTATTATATTTTTTTAATCACACGGATCGTAATTTTTTTTCACAATTTTTTTAAAAAAAAAAAAGAAAAAAGAAAATATCCCTCAGGTCACAGCCCTGGAAGCAGCACGTGCGGCTCACATGCCCAAATCACACAAAAGGGTGGAGATGGAGGAGGTCACACCATTAGGGAAAGTGTTGGCCAGGGGAGTTCAACCGTCACCTACCCCTCTCCTTTGTCCAACATACGGTTTTAATGAAGCCCCCTCATCAATTCATTTCTCCATCCCCAACCCCCATTCTCAATCCCACTCCCACACACACGCATCCTTAAACACTTCAAATAATTACTCCAACATTTTTTA
The DNA here is from genome assembly GCA_029168755.2 of Tillandsia fasciculata. NCBI lineage: Eukaryota > Viridiplantae > Streptophyta > Magnoliopsida > Poales > Bromeliaceae > Tillandsia > Tillandsia fasciculata. Next base: position 656,000 of record CM054931.1, read on the forward strand.
AATTCAAACTCTCACTTCTTTTTTTTTTTTTCAAAATTCTGCAGCTTTAATGAGTCTTCCCTCCCCAACCCACTCCCTTTGAAAATTTTGGCTGCACTCTCTCTCTCTCTCTCTCTCTCTCTCTCTCTCTCTCTCTCTCTAGTTGGTTGCATGGTTGTTCACTCCAAACACCCACTCACATGTAGGAGGCAAAGTACTTGGTCTCGGTATCCTGTTCATCTCCTCCTCCTCCTCCTCCTTTCTCTATCCGCTGGGCTCATATCTCTGAGCGCACAAAAAGAAGAATAAATAAATAAATAAATAAGAATAAAAAAACGTGATGGAAATTAGGAATGCGGCGGCGGCGGCGATGATGGCGCTGGGGATGGCGGGGCGGTTGCTGAACGACGTCGTGAGCTTCTTCGTGTTCACAGTGCTGGACGTTCTGGACGTGTTGCTGTGCGGTGTGTACAAACTGGCGGACTACACGCTGGAGTGGGAGTGGCGGCCGTGCTACTGCTCGTCGTCGCCCAAGGACATGATCACCGGGAGCGGCAAGATACTCGTTCTCGAGAGCGGCGGCGCCTCCAAAGTGGTCTCCCTCTCCTCCACCAAGCTCCACCTCGAGGACATCTCCGACACGCTCTACCACCGCCCCTCCCGCCTCGCCGAGGTCTCGCGCTCCACCGTAAACGAGCTCCGCAGGCTCAAGCACGCCCCGGCCCCCGCCCCCGCAGCAGCCGCAGCCCCTTCGCGGCGCCCCTCCGTGAGGCCGTCCGCCGCTGCGACCACGCTGACCATCAACGCCACCATAATTCAGATGCTGCAGGGCAAGATGGGCTCGCATCATATGCCCTCGCACACCGCCCCGCGCTGGTCCGACTGCGCCTGCGCGAGCTGCAACCCCTCCGCCTCGCCCACCACACTCTTCGTCCGCGTCGATGGCCCCAAAGGTGAACAAAATTATCACTGTTTTAAAATTCGTGCATCTTATAATATATATATATATATATATATATATATATATATATATATATATATATATATATATATATATATATACACGCGCGCACGCACCGGACGGTATAAACGTTCATCATATATCAATCGTTTCAACTAGCTAAAATGGATCGATCTCTCAGTATTTACATATGTATATGCATATTTACTTCATCGTCATTAGATGGAGTTGCGGCGGCGGGGGCGGTGGAGGACGTGTTGTTCATCCACGGTTTCATATCGTCATCGGCGTTCTGGACGGAGACGGTGTTTCCGAAGCTGAGTGAGGAGGCGAAGGCGCGGTACCGGCTGTTCGCGGTGGACCTGCTGGGGTTCGGCCGGAGCCCGAAGCCGGGGGATTCGCTCTACACGCTGAGGGAGCACGTGGAGATGATCGAGCGATCGGTGTTGGAGCCGTACAAGGTCCGGTCCTTCCACATTGTGGCCCACTCCCTCGGATCCATCCTCGCCCTCGCCCTCGCCGTTAAGTACCCCGGCGCCGTCAAGTCCCTCACGCTCCTTGCACCGGTATGCTAGGGAGAATCTCCTCTTTAATTTGGTTAATCACACTAATTAAATCTATGCACGCAAAGCCCTTTACAAATTTTACTGAGTTTTTTTTTTTTTCTTTTAATCAGAGTTTTTTTTTGGGGGGGGGGGGGGGGGGGGTTAAATTTTTAGTAGTTAAATTAAAAAAGTGTCAGCACAAAAAATATCAAATATAAATATTAAAAATATTACTTTCTAACTATTTATATATTTGAATTATTTATTTAAGATGTTATCAGAATTTAACCTATTTAATTCAAGTTGATATCAATTATGGTATTAATTGTGTGCATTTATATCACTGTTGTTGTGCTGGTCTGTACTGATGATAATATTTTTACGTGGTGGTGGGCCGAGCAGCCGTATTTTCCGGTGCCGAAGGGGGAGAAGGGGACGCAGTATGTGCTGCGGCGGGTGGCGCCGCGGCGGGTGTGGCCGATGATAGCGTTCGGGGCGTCGGTCGGGTGCTGGTACGAGCACCTCGGCCGGACGGTGGCCCTGGTGCTGTGCAAGAACCACCGGCTGTGGGAGCTCACATTCAGACTCCTCACCTTCAACAGGTTTGAGCTACGTTAACCTCTTTGCTTAATTTTGCTGCTGCTGCTGCTGCTACTGCTGCTACTGCTGCTGTTGCTGATGCAGCAGCAGCTGCTGTTGTGAGTTATTGTGTTAGCCAGTTATGGCTTTGCATTCATTCAGCTGCTACTCCTGATCACTTTTAACTCCCGTTTGACTACGACGTGACGGCGTGATCTTTTTACATATAAATCCTCCTGAAATCACCTAATTGAGTGCAACCCCTTGCAAAAATATAGACCAAATGTTTGTTTTTATTTCTTTGCTCCCCACCTTGTTGCTCACATTGATTTAGCTACTACTAATCTCGTTTACACCCGACATATGTGCAAATATTTTGGATTTTTATTTATTATTATTATTATTTTTTTACATACAAAACCTTATAAAATGAGCTAAGTGCATATAAACCAAGTGAAAATTTGATTTCCTTTTAAAAAATAGTATTTTGATATTAAATTGTGTAGTCATTAGGACTCAAGGAGAAATATGTTTTGAGTTTAAATACAGACCCAATCTGGGTTAATATTTTGCAGGACTGTGTACTTTGCAAATTATATTATTTTCAAAGGTTTGGATGAAAATTCAGAAAAATAATACCACACTTAAACTATAAAAAAAAAAATAAAAAAAAATAAATGTATGATGTATATCCCAATATTTAATAGACAGAATATTTTTACTAATCACATCAAGTAACTAATGAATTATTTTCACCTATTAAATAAATAAATTATTAAATAAATAATTAATAATAATATATATATATATATATATATATATATATATATATATATATATATATATATATATATATATACATATATATAGACTATTTTATAGGCCATAAGTAATTACATCATTTTCCGCATAGATAGAACTACACTAACCAAATAAGTCCTTTTTGGTATTAGTATCAATTTTTTATTTTTTAAAATACATTTTTTATATGAAATAGTGTAGTTGAGAATGATGGGTTAATTAAAGAATACTTACTCCAAAGTGTTTGTTGGTTAATAAAAATATAAAAATTTAGAAAGCAAATGTTTTTTTTGTCAAAACTTTTTTAAAAAAGTTTATTGACTGAGATACAATAAAAAAAATTCTAATGGCACATCAAATTATATAAAATTAGTATTAAAAAAAAACGAGAATGACTCTGAACGAGATCTAAATCTAAATATTTAATTTTAGTCGTCCATTATTTGTATAAAATAGAAAGTTCAGCTTCTTGTGGTATTATTTTTATTTTCTTTATTTTCTTAAATACTAATTTTATATATAATTTATGTGTTTGAAGAAATGTTTTACTTACCATCCATTCGGTTAAGTTGAGATGATAACTTATTTTTTTTTAAATAAAATATATTTTTGAATTTTTATTTTGTGTTGCCTAATAAACATTCTGAGTGAATACAAACAATTTACTGTCCACTCTTATAATTTTTTATATACAGAATTTTATGAAATAACATGGATGACAAAAGAGATTTTTAATTACAATACAATAATATAAATAATCAACGTCTGAGTTTTATTATTATTTTTTTAAAATTTTTTGCTGCTGTAGATAGAATTAGTATTATATTTTTTGTTGCTGTAGATAGAATTAGTATTATAGCCCTAAGTAGAAACCAGAGACTTTAGCCCTAATTTATGAAATCAAAACTTCGATCTCTTAATTAGCATTTTAAATAATAATTATTAGACTAGACTAGAGGTCATCACCTTTAATTTGTAATTTTACAGCATTTTTTATATAAACCGTTTTTTTTTTTTTTTTTTTTTTTTTTCAAAGACATACATAATTTATCTGAAGTATAATATATTTTGAATTAGCTACCTAATATTTTAAAATTTTAATTTTATTATTCATTTTTTTAATTTATTTGTTTTGTGTTGGTCAACAATATTTTGACTTTAAAATTTAAATTAATAAATTTATAATTGTGAGAATTATATAAATGATCGATACTAGCTATGTAAAAATAAACAACAACATTCAAATTTTAAAATCAAAATATTGCCGAAGACTTAATTCAAATAAATTAAAAAAATTAGATAGTAAAATTAAAATTTTGAAATGTTAGATAGCTGACTTGAAATAATTTATAGTTAAGATAAGTTTTGTGCATTTTTATTTTTTATCTTTTATATTGTAAAATCAAAAGTAAATATGCAATATGTATAGCCATTAATTATTTGGTTAGGAGACTTGTAACAGAGTGAGGTAATAGTTCATCTCTGGAACCAGTAGTACATCAATACTTAGTCTCCCACATGACCACTGAGTTCGATCCCCTGGGACTCTACACACACACACACACACACACACACACACACACACATATATATATATATATATATATAGAGGTCTACATGGTCACACCCACCCACTACCAAATCTCTTTTTATTAATTTATATTTTCTTTTCCAATTTTTAATCTAATTAATGTGTCAAGCAACTACACGTACTTTTGTCTGAAACTAATAAAAAGAACATTGTAGAAGAGCGTTTTGGTCAACCATTCATTAACTCGTTCAAAGTGTAGTGCACCATAACTTCGCCAACTAAAGTCTTAGGGCACTGTTTGGGTGGTGAACCACCAAAAGCTGAAAAAGTCCCCCACAAACAAACGCAAGGTAGTTCACCACACTAAGGCCAAATTAGTAGGAGTTTTAACTTGTGCAACCAACGTACACGTGCTAAAAATGAATGCAAACCTTAGAAATTAAGTGTTTGGTTAGAGTCGAAATATTAATTAGTGAGAATATTTGTAAAAATTCTTTCTATGTATAATTGGGCAATCCAAACCAAACGTTCGCACAATTGCATGCAAATCATCATCATCTGTGCATTAAACCATAAAAACAAAGAGGAAATGCTATAGCTAGATAAATTTAGGGATCTTTGAAATAATTAATGAGAAAATTTATATACAGTTTATTTCATGGTCTAAAATTTGGGCACATTTTTTTGCCCAGCACAAGCCACTAAGCCAGGGGTTAGCTAGCTATATAGTTTTTACATAGCTACGTACTTTTGTATGTTATCCAGATCATATTTTTAATTCAATTTGCAAGTGTTACTAGATGGAAGTAGTTATATATGTGCAAATATAATTTTTTTTTTTAAAAAAAAATTATGACAGGATTAGAACGTATTTAATGGACGGATTCTTCTGCCACACTCACAACGCGTCCTGGCACACACTCCACAACATCATCTGCGGCAGCGCGGGGAAGATCGACCGGTACCTGGACATCGTGAGGGATCAGCTAAGATGCGACGTCACGGTGTACCACGGGCGGGGCGACAAGCTCCTGCCGATCCAGTGCAGCTACGCGGTCCGGTCTAAGATCCCGCGTGCCCGTGTCAAGATCGTCGACGGCACCGACCACCTCACTATCGTCGTCGGACGGCAGAAGGCCTTCGCCAGAGAGCTCGAGGAGATATGGAAGAGCGCAAGTCGCTGAGACTGCAGTAAAGGAGCATGCAATATAGAATTGTTGTCAAGATCAAATTGGATCTATGAGTTAAAAAAATTTAAAAAGAAACGAAATGAAAAGAAAAGAAAGAAAGAAAGAAAAGAACTGGACATGGGTGTAAAGTGAAAAAAAAGAAAAGGACTTGAGAAAAATGTGAAGGTTGGGCAATTCTCATTCAACTTTTTTTTTTTTTTTCTTTATTCTTCTTTATCATCAATTTAATTATATATAAATTTGAGTTATGGTCCTGTGTATATATGATTATGTCTTGTTGTTAATGTGCAGCTTCAAATAATAGCTCTGTTGTTAAAAAAAAATAAACTGCATATTTTACGGGATCATGCATTGATGGTTTGTACAGCAATTATATATTCTGAAGTCTCCTAAATTATTTTCAACTTTCAAGTCAAGGGATTATTTCTTATTAGATTACATAGAATTAAATAAGGAAAAATACTAGATGTACGTCCTAATTAGGATGTATATCTTACACCCATCCAATTTTGAGGTGGGATGAATTTCACTCGTCCCATCGATGGAACGAATGGAAGAATACCCACCTCAGGATAGAATGGGTGTAGAATGTACATCCTATTTGGGGTGTACAGATAGCACTCATTAAATAAATAAAGAGTACATAATAGGAAAATGTTTAAGAGACTTGTAGCGATTATATATCATATCGGTGATTTGCTTTTTTTTTCAATATATTTTATCTGCAACAAAAATAGAAGTACCAAATTAAAGTTTTTATTCTTTTACTTCAATATTTTTTTTTTTATTTCTACTGCATTAGAAATACCAAGCATTTTAGTTTGCAAACATTCAATTAAAACTACTTGCGTGACACATGCTGCCACCAACATTATTTATGAACTTCAAAATGAGGAGATTATCAATAATAAAAAAAAAAAAGAATTGTGCAGAAATATTTTATGCCCATCAGGGTTTACTTCTATAGTGTGCCACTATGGAGTGTCAGCATGCATTTAATAGATGTCACGTTAGTGTATTATTTATATACATATAATTATATATATATAGTTATATATATAGTTATATATTCCATATTTCAGTGTCAGAAATAAATACATTAGTGCCATTAATAGAAGAATTACAGTTCAAATGAACTCCATGTATGCAGAGGATAATTAATAAAAGATCTTTTATATATATATATACACACACTATATTCCTATAATTTTTTTTAGTTACGGTCCATTCATATGTTCAACGACTCAGATTTGATTATTGTTAAGTTATGACCAGCAACAACAGGTCATAATGAGGAAGATATCGATTACCAGGTATTCCAAAATAGAATTATTTTAGTCTTTTACTTCAATGATAATTAAGTAATTTTATCTATATTTTAAAATTTTTTATTTTTATAAATACTATAAATTTTAAAAATTTGAATTTAGTGAGAGTTTTCTTTTTTGGAAAGATCATAAATTTTAAATATTTCAATTAGTTATCGTCTTAAATGGTAATATTTTAATTATTTTTCATTTAATATATTGTAAATAATTTTAATTTTAAAAAATTATTTTTAGAAATTAGAATTTAGGAATCTATTAATTTTTATTATCAATTTTTATTATCAATTTATATTTTAAATTATAATATATAATCTTATTATTTTAAAAGATTAAATTTTACTATTTAAATTTGATTTAACTTAGCCCGTACAATTAAATTCTAAAAATAAATTTAAATTTATACCATATATTTCTAATAAATCAAATATTTAAGCACATTGAAATTTTTTAAAATTATAATACAAAATTAATGTTTAAATTAAAGAATCTTTAAAATTTTTTAAACAAATTAACTTTTTTAAATTAATGCCTAAATTGTAATTCTAAAACTCGTTAAATTAATGCCTAAATTGTAATTCTAAAATTTTTAAATTAAATTCTTTAAATTAATGGCTAAATTATAATTTTAAATCTCTTTAAATTAAACTCTTTAAATTACTACCTAAATTATAATTCTAAAACTTTTTAAATTAATGTCTAAATTGTAATTCTAAAACTCTTTAAATTAATACCTAAATTGTAATTCTAAATTTTTTTAAATTAAACTCTTTAAATTAATGACTAAATTTTAATTCTAAAACTCTTTAAATTAATGCCTAATTTGTAATTCTAAATTTTTTTAAATTAAACTTTTTAAATTAATGCCTAAATTGTCATTCTAAACCTTTTTAAATTAAACTTTATAAATTAGTGCCGTAATTCTAAAACTTTTTAAATTAATGCCTAAATTGCAATTATACATTTTTTAAATTTAAACTCTTTAAATTAATGCGTAAATTATAATTCTAAAATTCTTTAAATTAAACTCATTAAATTAATGCCTAAATTGTAAATTTTTTTTAAAATTAAACTCTTTAAATTAATGCCTAAAATGTAATTCTAAAACTCTTTAAATTAAATTTTTTAAATTAATATCTAAATTGTAATTCCAAAACTCTTTAAATTAATGTATAAATTATAATTCTTAAATTTTTTAATTTAAATTCTTTAAATTAATACCTAAATTGTAATTCTAAAATTTTTTAAATTAAACTTTTAAATTAATGCCTAAATTGTAATTATAATTTTTTAAATTAAAATCTTTAAATTAATGCTTAAATTATAATTCTAAATATCTTTAAATTAATGCCTAAATTGTAATTCTAAATCTCTTTAAATTAATGCCTAAATTGTAATTCTAAATCTCTTTAAATTAATGCCTAAATTATAATTCTAAAACTTTTTAAATTAATGTCTAAATTGTAATTCTAGAACTCTTTAAATTAATGTCTAAATGGTAATTCTAATTTTTTTTTAAAATTAAATTTTTAAATTAATGACTAAAATTAATTCTAAAACTCTTTAAATTAATGCCTAAATTGTAAATCTAAAATTTTTTAAATTAAACTCTTTAAATTAATGCCTAAATTGTGAATCTAAAACTTTTTAAATTAAACTTTTTGAATTAATGCGTAAATTATAATTTAAACTTTTTAAATTAATACCTAAATTGTAATTCTATTTTTTTTTTAATTTAAACTTTTTAAATTAATGCGTAAATTGTAATTCTAAAATTTTTAAATTAAACTTTTTAAATAATGCCTAAATTGTAATTTTAAATTTTTTAAAATTAAACTCTTTAAATTAATGCCTAAATTGTCATTCTAAAACTCTTTAAATTAAACTCTTTAAATTAATATCTAAATTGTAATTCTAAAACTCTTTAAATTAAACTCTTTAAATTAATATCTAAATTGTAATTCTAAAACTCTTTGAATTAATGCCTAAATTGTAATTCTAATTTTTTTTTATTTAAACTCTTTAAATTAATGCCTAAATTTTAATTCTAAATTTTTTAAATTTAAACTCTTTAAATTAATGCATAAATTATAATTCTAAAATTTTTTAAATTAATGCCTAAATTGTAATTCTAAAATGTTTTAAATTAAACTCTTTAAATTAATGACTAAATTGTAATTCTAAATCTTTTTAAAATAATGTCTAAATTGTAATTTTAAAATTTTTTAAATTAAAATATTTAAATTAATGCTTAAATTATAATTTTAAAATTTTTTAAATTAATGACTAAATTAGCAAATGTATTTTAATTAATATATATATATTTTTATTTTGTGATGTTTAATTACGAAAATGTCTTTATAAAGTTATCTGTTAACCTGGTAATAAGTAAAATTATTTTTTTATCCCTTGCCGATCAACGGTTAAAAATATTTTTATTATTTTTTTAAAAAAATACTGGAATATTTCTCTCTTCTCTCTCTCTCTCTCTCTCTCTCTCTCTCTCTCTCTCTCTATATATATATATATATATATAGCGTAGGGCTACTATACTCTTATAAGTATAAACTCTTTTATACTCATAACTATATATAGCGTTGGATGAAGGAATATGCGGTTAGGATAATAGTGGTCTCCCTAGGGGTTAGTAGGTTGTTGGGGAAATAGTATAAATCCTAGGAGCTACTATAATTCTAACCGCACATTCCTTCATCCAAGGGATGAAAACTTATAAGTATAAAAAAATTTTACTTATAAGAGTATAGTAGCCAGACCCTATATATATATATATATATATATATATATATATATATATATATATATATAGAGAGAGAGAGAGAGAGAGAGAGAGAGAGAGGGGGGGGGGGGGGAATATCTTGCTTCATTGATGTGCAGTTTGCAGCTGCACATATATTAATGAACTAGTGTAGTAACCCGCGCGATGCAGCGGACAGATATTATTATAACTAAACTTATAACCAATCTATCACAATAATATAAATAAATTGTTCTAAGATATCGATATAGATCAATCAAATATCAATTCAAGGAATGAAATCATGCTACGATGAATTTGGGGCACTCACCAGAATTTCTCCATTTTAGATGAGGTTGAAGATGAGCAGCAAAAATTCTGAGAGCCTCTTGGGGGTAAAAAATTTTGAGGCGAAATATCAGAACACCGCCGTGCGAACGATCCCCGCCACGGTTTGCCCGAAGCCCTATCACAATAATATAAACAAATTGTTCTAAGATCTCGATATAGATCAATCTAATATCAAATCATGGAATGAAATTATGCTACGACGAATTTGGGGCACTCACCAAGATTTCGCCATTTTAGAAGAGGTTGGAGATGAGCACCAAAAATTCGGAGAGCCTCTTGGGGGTGAAAAATTTTGAGGCGAAATACCAGAACGCCGTCGTGCGCACGATCCCCACCACGGTTTGCTTGAAGCCGCCCTCTGCGGCGTCCCCACTCCCGGTGCTAATGGTCGTGGCCTCTGCCGCCGTGGTGATCGCCGCCGCCGCCGCCTATTCCTCAAGAATTCGAATTTATCGACTTCTCTAAGAGATTAAACCTCGAAAATGTGGTAGAGAGGACATGTGGATGGGAGAGAGATAAAAGCGGGGTTTGGAAAAGAGAGAGTGGGGGAGAAGATGAGGGAATGTCGGGTGAAAAATTAAAGAGAGTAGGGAGAAGATGAAAAGATGTCGGGTGATTAAAGAAAGAGACGGTAGATAAGAAAAAAATTCAGAAAAAAAAAATTAAAAATAAAAAATATATATGGAGAAATTAATTGGAGCTAATTAATTGGAGTCATATTTTTTTTCGTTCACTATTTATTAATTGAGCATTTAATTGAAAAGATGAGTGAAGGTAAGAGTGAAGGAAAAAAAAAATTTAAACCATGAAGAAAATGTTGACATGTGGTAAAAATTAGAAGGAATCATATATAGGTAGAAAAAAAAAAAAAAAAAATTAAAATATGAAGAAAATATTGACATGTGGCAAAAATTAGAAAAAATCATATATATATATATATATATATATATATATATATATATATATATATATATATATATATGAGGTATAGATTGTTTTAGATTTAAATCTTCTTTAGTTGGGTCCTTTAAAATTTGGATATACAAACCAAGCATACATAAATGCTGTATTATTAAAGTTGGTCCTTGTTTTCGGTAACGCAAGAAAAAGGAGGCGTCATGTACGTAGTTTGGATAATTTCAGCTTTGCTATGATCATCATTTTGAAAATGCTGTTACTGTAATGCTCCTCGCATTTTATACGAGTTACTACGAACTCAGCTTAATTATATATCTGCTTCATATGTTTTTTGTAGCTAATATTTGAGTCCACTCTTTTGATTATCGCACACCGCTTTTCTGTGTTATCGTGATTCTTTTTCTAAGCTAATTAAGATGGAGCTAATTATATTCAAAATATATATATAGCAAAGTAAATGTCACACATTTCTTGCATTACAACACTTTATTAAGGAAAAAAAAAAAGTCCTGCATTTTTTTTTTCTTTTTTTTTTTTCTTTTTTTGGTAGTATATATGTGTATGTTTCGAGTGAGAGGGCCATGGGCCTTACTGCTTTCTCTATTAAATCTTGGCCCATCTAAAAAATAAAAAATATACAATTATGTACGCTAGCAGGCCCAAATGTAAAACAAAGGCCCTTTCTTAGTAATGTTTCGGTACAATTTTTGCACCTTGCCTATCCTCTCCATTCTATTCAAATTTTCAAATCTCACAAATAGATTATGTCTTTTTATGGGAATTGCGTGGAAATTTTCAACCTAACTTTGCTGGAATTTTCCCCAAATTTCATCATTTCTTTGTCAAGCCAAAAAAGAAGTCATTTTCTTGATAATCTTTTGCAGTGCTGCATGCACAACTGACTTTGAGTCATTATTTGCCTCTTTTCTTTCCACTTTTATTTTTGAAGGGAACATCATTATTTACAGGAAAATACTTTTTGTACATCTCTAAGGGGGTGTATATCTTACACCCCATTCATTCAAAGATGGGATGAATTTTACTAGTCACATCGAAGTGATCAGTAAAAAAAGCTCCACCTTTGGATGGGTGGGGTGTACATCATACATCCCAAAATGGGGTGTATGTGTAGTATCCCTGGGAAAATACTTTTTGTACACCTCTAAGGGGGTGTATATTTTACATCCCATCCATCCAAAGATGGGATAAATTTTACTGGTCAGATCGAAGTGACCAGTAAAAAAAGCTCTACCCTTGGATGGATGGGGTGTACATCATACATCCCAAAATGGGGTGTATGTGTAGTATCCCTGTACATTAGGTAATGGTTGCTTTAACACACATCCCATTGTCCACTAATTGGATAATTTTCGGGTAACAATGGTATCAATCTTAGTTCTAAGCTCCTTTTATTTTTTTTTTTAAAAAAAAATCATAAATTTGATTTCTCTATTGTAAAATAATATAAATTAACTATTTTATCTTCAAAAAATTTAAATTGTCAGATATTAATATATTTAATATTTGGACAAACTCTAAACCACTTTATGCTAGATCGACCTTTTAGATAATAAAAAAATTATTCTCTAAAATTAAAATTAAATACATTTAAATTTGTGCTTCTTCTGAAAATCAAATCAGTACATCTGATTTGGATTAAGTTAGGTTGAAATGTTCGTTCCAATTTTAAGTAGTTACCATTTATTAAGAATCTCTTGCTGTATATATATATATATATATATATATATATATATATATATATATATATATATATATATATATATATATATAGTAAAATTTATATATTTTTAAAAATATAAGTCTATTTATATTTATAAATTTTTTATCATTGAATTTGTATTGAGATATACTATTTTTAATGATAAAAATTTTACAAATATAAATTGACTTATATTTTTAAAAATATAAACTCTTCTCTCTCTTTCTCTCTCTCTCTCTCTCTCTCTCTCTCTCTCTCTCTCTCTATATATATATATATATATATATATATATATATATTATATATGTTCAATCCTGATTCATGTGATGACCCGGATCTCCGCAGAGCTGCTACAGTGCATTGGGGCGGCTGTTGGAGGCCTACATGGTGTGTTGGAGGTGTTTGTGGCATAATTGGGCATAAGTGTTAGGCATCGGACTTATATGGACCCTGTGAGTGATCAGAGGACACCGTGGAGGGTTTAGAAGTGGTTTCGCGCGAATCGGATATTTAAATTGGGCTCCGCACGAAGTTTGGACTAAGAACGCATTTCCGGGTGCCTTCGGCAATTTTTAGAGTTGGAATTTGGCGAAACGGATGTCAAATTCGGATTCAGCGCGCGAAAACGGTCAAAATGGACTACCCACTTGATGTTTTTGGGCATGGGTTACTGTTCACCGCCGGAACAGTAACTCCGGCGATCGCCGGCGGCGGCCGGCGGCGGCGGGCAGGCGCGGGCAGCGCGCAGCGCGCGGGCAGGGCGCGCGGTCCACGCGGCAGGCGTGCACCGGAGCGGGGGGCCACGTGGCAGTTTCCCATTGGACGGTTCATTGGTCCCGGCCTATGGAACAGGGGAGTGTTTGGTGGACCGGGCGGGAAAACACGTGGCATCTGGTCATTGGTCCGGTGTATGGCGTATCGTGCACCAGGTGCAGTGGGCACGTGACTTGGACACGTGGCGCGCGAGGATTGGACTGGTTACTGTGCGCGCAGATGGCAGGTGGCGTGGTGCACGGTGGACCGGTTGGGGACACGTGGCATCACATTGTTGGTTCGGTGTTTGGGGTTGTCGTGCACCGGGTGCAGCGAGTATTTGGATTGGACACGTGGCGCGCGGGGATTGGGCGCGTCACTGTGCGCGTACGGGCGGCAGGCGGCGGCGGCAGGCGGCGGCCGGCTGGCGTGGCGGGCAGGTGGCGCACGCGGGCGCCACGTGGCAGCCCGCCATTGGCGGGCGCCAACTGCCCGTTGACCATTGGTACGCCACGTGGCGCGTGGTGATCGGGCGGATCCGCTGTTCTGTGTTCGGGGACAGGTGTCGACGCGTGGAGCGGGTCGGACGGTCACGCGGTCCGACCGGATCGGGTGTGCGGGTGTGGGCCGTGTGGGCCGGGCTACTGTGCGCGCCCGAATGTTCGGGCCGGGCCGCACTGTTTGCGCCCGAAATGTTTCGGGCGCCCGGAAAATAGGACCCATTGGTCATTTTGGGATTTGTTTGGTGGGCCTATATAAGGCAGCCCACTCCCCTCTTCTCCTTTCTTTTCCGAGCTGTAGAGAGGGAATGAGAGGGAGAGTTGTATATGAAAGTTGTTCCCCTTGGTGCCCTTGATCTCCTGGTGGATTCTCAGAATGTCTGGAAGCTCGGCAACGGCGATAACATTTTTACAGTTCGCCTCGGTTTTCCCCCATTTCGGCCCATTACCGTCGCAGATTATTCAAATTTTCACTGTGAGCAAACCAGGAGGAGTTTTTGGACGATTTCTTCGACAGCGTGTTCCTAAGAGGTAAGGCTTCGATTTTCATGTTAATCGCTCCGCTCCGTTTCGCACTTTTGGCACGTTTCCCGAGGCATCTTTGACCCCCATTTTCTGTGGTGGATTTTGGACAGCACCAACTTGCCGATTTTATATCTCAGCCTAGGAACATCGGATCGAGGCGATTCAAGAGTCGATTTTGATCTACTCGTCGCGAGGAACACAGTAGTGATTTTTCTGGAATTTTAGGAAATTGTTTCGAAGGTGAGAATTACTGTTTTCTCAGTGTACAGTGTGCAGTTTTCTTTACTGTTTGATGTTTGGATTACCACCTTGCCGAATTTATAACTTGACTTACCGAACTCGGATTTGGGCGTGCAAGGTACCGTTTCGAAGCTATCGATGCGAGGATCGCCGTGATATTTTTCTTGGAATTTTCTGGGCACTTCCTGCAGGTGATAATTTAACAGTTTCAGGACTGTTGTTGTATGGATTAATTAAAGCGATATTTGGGAGCCTAAGTGTGTTTAGTGGACTTTGTGTTGTGCCAGGAGTGTTTCGGGTGTACTGTTCTTGTTGGAGCGCAGGATTGGAGTTTTTGGTATTTTCAGCTGTACGGACCCGGACAGTTAGCGCTTCAGGTGGGTGGTTGTTGCATGCCTCTACACCTGGCTTACTTACTAAGTTTATTAGAAAACCCCACTTTTGAGCATATTGATTGATTATTATGCATGATTGCCTGATATAAATGTGAGCCTATCATCTGAGATTAATTCTGTGAATATAGCATGTTGGGGGCATTATGGGAATAATATTTCTGTTGGAACATGATCATTGGAATAATTTAATAAGTGATGATTAACATGCCACATTAGCACCTAGGTTTGTATGAAAGTGGATTAATTGTGGGGACATAGTGACATATCTAGGTGCGGGTGCCACTTTGAGATTTATTATGGATCAGGGATTATACATGTGTAGTTGACTGATGATTTTGCCTGATGGTTATATTTGTGGGATATTATTAATTGTTACACATGTAGAACTGTTATTTGACTTTCTCTCTCTTTTACATTGCATGAGGACTTTTGCATGCTTATTTGGACATCTAGATAGGCCACTATTTTATTGCTACACTATCATGTTGGGATTTGACTTAGGAGAAACCATGATTGCTTTCTTTCTCCTTCCCATTTGGACTTTTGAGTCATGTTGCTCGGGTTCGAGCAGAGGTTTGGGATAGTGTAGCTGGGACCTGCGGGTCAGTGACAGGGTGTACTTGATGTTGGATTATGGGTTTTGCGGCAACCGCGGACAGTAGGCGGTTGACCGGATCTTGATTATTGTACCCAATTGTGGGTTGGGGGTTATTGCGGTGACCGCGGACTGTGGGCGGTTGACCGGATGTTTATTATTACATCAGATTGGGTATCAGAGTTTCTCTAGTGGATGGTATTTCCCACTTTTGAGTATTATTATATCGGATCGGGGTTTTATTAGTGGACGGAGTTTCCCACTTTGATCATAGTCTTGATCCAGTCCTGCTATATTGAGATTTGTGTGATACAGTGATACTTTACTCGTGTGGGTCGCTCCCCTCGAGTGCCACTCCGGAGTAGGCTTTAGACCGTGTTGGGTTCCGGTCAGACCGTGTCGGGTTCCGGTCATTTGGACAGTGGAGATACTGAGTTCTTGAGCTCGACAGCAGAGCAGGCAGTACCAGTTTTTACTGGTGACACTAGATTGGGTCTATTTAGCCAGATGTTGTTTCCTGGTGCATTCATACCGTCATTTCCTTCGGTATTGCATTTAGAGGCATACTTGTGGTGGTTTCCCCTTTTATTCAGTAGTTCTGTTTACAGCTTTACCCCCTTGCCCTTTTCTTGCCTCTAGTAGACTTAGTGGGTACGCCGGAGCTTGAGGCTTTACCCACAGGGGGAGGCTACTGGTTTACTAGTGGTTCTCACCCCCACTGTTGTTTCCTCTTCTTTTCTCCCCCCTGTTTTGCAGAGTCCTCATTGGAGTTGCTGATCTTCGGTCGTTGTTCGGGCGAGGGAGTCACGAGCTAGATCGTTACCACCCGAGGAGTGTAGCTGTATCCCCTGGTTGGAGATTCCTCGTAGCTGTTGGCTGGTTTTACTGTTTATCTGGAGGAGAGAGATCTTTTGTATTTGGAGAGACTGATGTACTATAGTTTTAGTTTATCTCCTTTTATAGTCGAGAGATGCTGTACTGAGGACATTGTATGATGATTATCTGTATTTGAGGGAATGGATATTGTACTCTATTTCATGATGTATTGTAATTGGATTTTTTTCTACAGCATTTTATTTCAGCTCTGATATTTGTGTAGCTATAGTACTATCTTTTGCAGGTTAGACGCTTCGCCTATGCGGGTTTTGGCATAGGTGGCGGATCTGTTGGCGAGCCCGGGTCGCAGTTTCGACCCCGGGGCGTGACAATTCATATATAAATAAACCTACCCAAAAGAACTCGCGCCCTACCAACCCTGGCCAACCCCACCAATTAGTTTCCATGATCTCATAGTTTAAGAGAAAACAAATCTAAAAATTTTAAACAAATATATTTATTGATATTTTACATTATTAAAGCATTAAAAAAAGAAAGTTATGCGTAACGCATGCAGCAACGCAAATAATAACAAATCGTAATAATTATTCATATATTCTAACGAATATCAAAACGTAATGCGTCAGCACTTCATATATATTAAATCTTAAAATTTTATAATTATTATAATTTAAAAATTTATAAAATATTTTATTTAACTAAATATTAATAATACAATAATAATTAAAATGCTATGTCAGTACACATCAAGTAAATGCTTATCAATATTTAGTCATTATAAAAATTTATAAATGTCACGCTCTAGCCCTAACCCATGGCATGATAAGAATTCATTAGTCAATCAAATATTAATATTTAAAAAGTAGCATATCATAAACTGACCAACACACAAAGAGTCCCTATCGTTGAACGTAACCGGGAGTGTTGTATTACTCGCAATAACAATCGAAATAGCAACAGCAATAGCAATAGCAATAGCATCACCAGATAAACTCCGCCCAGATATGTTCCAGTCTCCAGCCGCCCCAGCTAGCTCCACCCCATCTTCAGTATTTTCCTTCATTTATTCCTCCTCGCCCTGCGCAGTACGGCACCGGCGAGATATATATGGATTACTCTTCATCCCCCCCACCTGCTGCCCCTCGAAAATCCTCCTCCGCCGAGTCGATGGAGCTCGTCCCCCGCAAAGACGCCCGGGTCGACCGGGTGCGGATTAGTCCCGCCGTAGACATAGCTGCAGAGTCTGATGTAGAGGGGGCGGGGGTAGGGGCGAGGGTGAGGGCGACGTGGGTCGCGGCTGGCGCGTGCCTGCTCCTGCTCCTGCTCGGCCTCTGCGGCGCCGCGCTGCTCGTCTGGTGGGTCCTCGCGTTCCATCACTCCAACCGGCAGCTGTGGATGGTGCCGGTGAGCCTCGTCCTGCTCGGCACGCCCGTCATCACGTGCCTCTCCATCTTCATGTCCGGCGCGTGCCGACGGTTCGACCTGACGCGGAGCGTCACGCCCAAGCCGGATGTAGAGCCCGAGAGATGATTGGAACTAATGAAAGGTTGGATTGGGTTTTTTTTTTTTTTTTTTTTTTTTTTTTTTTTTGATTAATTAATTTCATACAATTTTATATAAATATATCGTAAATATATTTTTATAAAATTTAATATTTTAAATTTATTATTTTAAAAATTTTATTTTGTTAATATATATATATATATATATATATATATATATATATCCCTATTGTGTAATGTACTTTAAAACCTATAGCCAATTATAGATTAAATATTTAATTTGATTAGTGAGTATGTTAAATTTATCTTAATCATAGATATATTTTAACCGTGAAAATTTTTGAAGAAACGAAATCAAATTGACGGTAATAAAATAAAGGGATATATATAAATAACTTAAGATTTTTAAGGCGATAAATATAAAAAGTTAAATTTTGTAGAAATATATATATTATTTGATATATTTATAAAAAATCGTATGAAATTAATTTTTTTTTTATGATACATACATATATATATATATATATATATATATATATATATATATATATATTGCTATCTCTATATATATTGGTATTTATTTATTGAATAATTAAGCTGTGAGATCAATTATGCTTTGGCCAAGATTTTTAGTAAGGGTTTTAGGTGATTTGTATGTACCGGAAATATATAGTTACATAGTAATATATTTTTTAAATTTGATAGTATGGAGAATCATGTGCGAATCCGTCTAATTTCACTAAGGTGGTTGGATTCAATGAACTTCTATTTCAGTGTTTGTCATCTTCCACGTGACGCAGAATAATTGGTCGTAGTGATCGATATTTTTTATGCATATATTTTGTGAAAAAATAATAATAATAAGGTGTTGTTATTAATAAAAAATTAAAATTATTGTTAATAAAATACTTTATTAAATTAGATCTCTATTATTTTTAATTAGATTTTTTTAAAAAATAATTTGTGTAGATATTAATTATGAATGAAATACGAAGATATAAACCGTGATTTTTTTTTTTTCATTTTATTTTGTTTGGGCTAAGGATTTTGGATTTACATTAATATAGCAGGCTCCATGTTGGGGCATAAATTAAGCTGCAAAAGATTAATGCAACACAACTACATGCAAAAAAGAATAAAAAAAAAATGTTGTGAGAAAAATTTCCATAGAAGTGGCGATTTAAAATCAAACTGTTCTTAGTTACCTGCTTGCTTACGTATTCAAAAATAGTTATTTAAAAATATTTCTAATCAGTACCAGTTTTGCAATCAGATAGTCCTATCACATTCATGCCAATTTTTTTTATGTAATTTTTAATTGGCCTTTGGATACAAAGCATAAGAAAATATATTATTCTTAAAGATTTAAGTATTTATCGATACAAATCGTATTTACTGTATCTGATCATGTCAATAATATACGGATATGATACAGCTTTAGTGCCGATAGTACAGTTTAATTTTTTTTCTTTAAATTAGTAAATAATTTTTTTAATAAAATTTAAAATATTTAGTAAAAATATATAATAAATAATTTAAAAAAATTATTGATAGAAAAAATAAATATTTTATACTATTATGTATCGATTCGGTACACATATATTTTTGTGAACAATCGACACGCATCGTACCGTATTGTACAGATAAATTTTCAACACCAAGTACTTCGTGTCACGACACACGTAAATCTTTAATTATCGCTTAAATATACTTTTGATATGAAAAGAATTAAAACTTTTTAAACAATTAATTAAGTTTTTGATCGGTCAAATAATTAAACAATTTTTTTATATTTTTTGTTTGAAAGTACAGAGAAATTAATATGAAATCAACACGTTTGAAAATAATCATCCTCTTGCGTCAGCAAATAAAGAAAGAAATAAAGAAACGAAGTAATCACCTCTAATTGGTGAAAATTCACCCGTGACATAGCCAAAGAAGATTAGTATATCAAAAACAAACAAAAAGTCTAGCTTTTGCTATTCCTTAAATACCAAATAAATATCCATTTGTCCATAGAACAAAAAAAAAAAAAAAAAAGTATCTACTCTAATTTTGTATATTTATCTATGATGCATGGTTGGGACAACATTGACTTTATAGTGAAAAGCCATTAATTGGATGACTAAATTTTCAATTAATGCCGATATTTCTTAGCAATAATGCACTACTCATCTTGTTATACGATTGGTCCAATAATTTTAGCTTACCTATCAGCAAATTGACATATCATATTATACACAACTATTTTGCTACATTATTTAAACCGATTTAGTTTGGATATATATGAGAAGTGGTTGAAAACGATTGAATTTAATTTCTCTTTCAATCTTGTGTTAATTTATTTATTCATGTTGAGAACTACAAATATTTAATATTTCGATTAATTAATGTTTTTAGTATGTGTCGTGGCCAATTTGAATTGTTTGTCACTTTCGCGAGAGAAGAAAATGAAAAATTTTGGTGGCCTACAATTTAACTAATGCATATTGTGGGCCACACACGAATACACAATTCCTAGTTAATGGAGATAAGTAATATTTTTATGCTTCGAAACAATCAATTATTTTGATTTTTTGTTTCTTTCAAAGACAATTAATGTAGCGTTACAATAAAATATTTTTCTTCTTTGATACTTTTGTGAGTCCAATACTTATTTTAATAATATTCGTGATCCAATGGATCTTTGCTGATATAATATAATTGTGATTCTAAACTTTCAAGGCATAATTTAAAAAACGATCTAAGTCAATATTTTGCCACGACACTAATCTCTTTAAACTGACAACTTGATAGAAACTCATTTTAGGGTAGGTGAAAAGCTGCACAAATTGTGCTAAAAGGCTTCAGTCTAACTTGCACCTCATGTTAATAGAATTTACAACCATCTATCACTATTGGATTGATTATCGAGACAACATAGACTAGGAGCATTTATCGGTGCAATTTTGTACACAATATGTTATTTAAGTGTTGGTTTAAAGGGATTAGCAATGTATTTTGTGATAGAAGATCAGATTGAATTGAGTTATATTCGAAATGACGTAAACTTGGTTGAGACGAATCATAATCGAGATCTATGAATATCGTGTCTGTATGCTTTAAATAAATTTATTATATTTTTTTCACAGATCGAACTTTTAGAATTAATGATTAGCGCTAATAATCTGACAAGTGATATCAAAATGAGAGGTCACGAGATTTAAAGGGACCAATATTAATTCTGCTATGTGGTGGAAGGCGCGTCGGATCGAGTCACAATCGAAACTCACATGAATTATATTTGTATATTTTAAATAAGTTAAATATATATTTTTAACTATTCAAAATTTTAAAATAAATAATTAACACTAATATTTATTTATTATCTAAATCAAAGCGGAAGCTAAACACATGGCACCCTCCTCCTATACTTGAGGAGCTAACTGCGGTTCCAAATCAGTAGAATAAGAGTTAAATAGAATAGGCAGAGGGGAGTTTTCCCCAACGCTACTAATTATTTACTTATTTTGGGCCGGTTATAGCAGAAAACAAATAGTTGATGGTACATCTGGGAATGTTTATTGTAAGGGTGGTCTCATTTGGGAAAGGAAAGCCCTGGCCCGGTCGGATTTGGGGCCAGTTCCAACCTAATAACCTTTGACCGATCTCGGGTGTCTCTTTCGTAATTAAATGATGGAGATCATTTGACTCAAGATATATATATATATATATATATATATTAGACTGGAATACTATCGATAGCACTAAGTTATTAGTTCTATTAAGTTTTTAGTCGTTGGATTGAAGGATGTGTGGTTAAAATGATAGTGGTCCTCTAGTGTTTACTAAGTGGTTGGTTGAATAGTAAAAATCATAGGAGACCACTATAATCCCAACCGCATATATTTTCATCCAACGGCTGAAAACTTGATAGCACAAATTGCTTGGTGCTATTGATAGTATTCTAGCCGGACTCTCTCTCTCTCTCTATATATATATATATAGAGAGAGAGAGACAAAAGATTTTATATGTATTTAAAAGTACAAATTTATTCATATTTATAAATTTTTTCACCATTAAATTTGTATTGTGATCCGTGTTATTGTAAGAGAAAAAAAAAAGTACAATTATTCAAGTATCACTACAATAAAATTAGGTTATAAGGATACATGTTTGTGATATTTTTTTGCAAATGTTACATTTATAGTCTATCTATATCCAAAATTAGATTATAGGGACACATTTTTGGAACGCATTATAGTAATGTGTCGCTATACACTCTAGCGACACTAATGACAAGTGTCGGTATTTTTTCCATCCGTATTTTTTTTAGTTTTTAACAACACTTGAAAATGTCGCTATGACATAGTTTTGTTGTAGTGTATGAATAAGCTTGTAATTTTGAAAAATATAAACTCTTATATATATATATATATGCGTAGGGCTACTATACTCTTATGAGTATAAATCCCTTTATACTCATAACTTTTTCACCCTTGGATGAACGAATGTGCGGTTAGGATGATACTGGTCCTCCTAGGATTTACTAGGTTGTTGGGGAAATAGTATAAATCCTAGGAACTACTATAATCCTAACCGCACATTCATTCATCCAAGGAATGAAAATTTATGAGTACAAAAGGATTTTACTCATAAGAGTATAGTAGCCGGACCTCTCTCTCTCTCTCTCTCTCTCTCTCTCTCTCTCTCTCTCTCTCTCTCTCTCTCTCTCTCTCTCTCTCTCTCTCTCTCTCTATATATATATATATATATATATATATATATATATAGTCCGACTACTATATTTTTATGAGTAAAATTTTTTCTTATTCATAAGTTTTTGATTATTAGATGAAAGAATGTGTGGTAATTAGGATTATAGTGGTTTCCTAAGATTTATACTATTTCACCAACAACTCACTAAACCTTAGAGGGACCACTATATATATATATATATATATATATATATATATATATATATATATATATATTGTCGGCCTACTATATTTTAAAAGTATCAAACAAACAATCGGTGCTTGTAAGTTTTCTACCATTAGATCTATTCCTTTAATTAATTTCACTCCTTACATCATACTATTCAACCAACCACCCACTTAATTTAGGGGGCCCACTATCATCCTAACCACACATTCTTTCATCTGAGGGCTAAAATCTTACAAGTACCAATGACTGAATATTTTTAAAAGCACATGAGCTCAATTTTATTTATATATATATATATATATATATATAGAGAGAGAGAGAGAGAGAGAGAGAGAGAGAGAGAGAGAGTTGAGCTGATGAAATGCTATCGATAGCAAACAGACTCCGTTGCCACCCATTTGTTTTCGATGATGGAACCTCCAAATCGACGATCAGCACTGTTGAATATAATTTATACCATTCAAACTATTTGAAAATTAAATTTCAAATCTTTACGATGTCGTTTACCTAATGATCAAATAATTGCAAAATTTATAATTTTAATAATAAATTTGAGGTTTTTGATAGTTAACGGTGTAAAGAATTATAAATTAATTAAATTTTGGTTAGAAAATTTTTTAAATTATTTAAAATAAGATCTATACTCTTGATCTTGATTAAAAGTCTCATATTATTATTTTTTGAAAGAAATTCATTTTCAGTCTTTTATTGTTGTGTACACTTGATGGAAAAAAAAAAATATTAAAAAAATATAAAATTTAATTTTCAGATGTTTAATAGTTTAGATTATATTTAACAGTGCCGATTATCATTTTAAAAGCTTCATCATCGAAAATAAATAAATAACAACGAAACCGATTTATTATCAATAATATTTCAACCTATATATATATATATATATATATATATGAAAATGGTGGTCAATAATATTTCAACCTCTCTCTCTCTCTCTCTCTCTCTCTCTCTCTATATATATATATATATGAAAATGGTAGTCCACAAAAGCGATTCTAGCTGTAGCTAGGAAGGGGAGAAGCAAGAGCCATAAGTGTGGCTTTCTCTCCAGTAGTAGTCACAGCTCTCGTTTTAGAAGTTGAGGTGTCATAATCAAATCTTCTTCTTTATTTTTTTTTCTATATTTTGAGTTGTTGTAGGATTATATGCTCAGGTAACATTATTTTGTGGAGTTCGTTGATTACCTGTGTCACCTCCAAGTATTTTACTTTATATATATATATATATATATATATATATATATATATATATATATATATATGATTTTCTAAACTTGTGTTAAAAAAAAATTTATGAACCACGTCGGTTGGATCAGTCGGAGAACGTGCGAAATAGAGCCAAGTTGTTTTTTATTTGGTTTGAAATGGTAAAAATCAATTCAATTCACGTCAAAATAGGTTAAATGTTTTGTTGCAATTGATCCAAATTCTTTGATTTACTAAAATCACTGAATTTTCCTTCCTATTTTACACATCATAGAACACGCATGGACTGGCCCGGATCTAAGCTGGTTGGACTGAGCTCGGCCATGGGTTTTGGGTCAGGTCTAAGTTACACTCATGGGCCTAACTTTTTTCGATGGAACAGGAATTAATTCTTAATTATGATTACAAAAAAAAAAAAAGAGTCGCTCAGTGCCTTGTTGGAACAGTGTCCATCAAATTTCAAAATTTTATAAAATTCGCTTAGTTATCGCTTACCAAGCACATATTTTGAAATATTTATTGGTTAGGTTGTTTCCAAAATACCTAGCAATAGCAAGTGAAAAGAAGTTCTAAATAATTTTTTTGAGTATGCCTAAATTAATTGCTTCTCTCTAAAATTTCTTTAAAAAGTCTTAAGTCGCGAGGACTTGGGCGATAATATTAAACCTGTCTAGAAGAAGTGGATGATTAAGAGAGGACCAAACTTAGTTAATAAAAATTTAATTGGCTTGGTGGCTCTCTGGTGGATGATCGATTTGGAGTTTCAGGAACAAAACGATCTTCTAACAGACAAGTTCTAATTTCTTGCTAGTGGTCAATCGGGTCAGCAGCCTCTCAAAACAGTGGAAGAAGTCCGGGAGACCGATTGGTGTATGCATTCGATCTTTCAAAAATTTCGAACATATTATATATCTAGATTCTTTTTTATATATATATATTTGAGAGATTTAGATGTCTCATCTCAATTACTTATGTTATTTTTCTATTAAATAAAATGAGTAACATGCTATTTTTTTAAAAAAAAAAATAAAATTTTTTTTAAAAAGAAAATGGGCTGGCGTCGTGGTTCACCTAATTTGAAGGATCACAGCATGTAATGAAACAGGTTTTGTGTGGGTCTCATCATTAGAGTTGCATTGTGCGGTCTCATCATTAGAGGAAGGATCACAGCACAAGCTTCCCAACTCTTACACTCCACCAGCATGTAATGAAACAGGTTTTGTGTGGGTCTCATCGTTAGAGTTGCATTGTGCGGTCTCATCATTAGAGGAAGGATCACAGCACAAGCTTCCCAACTCTTACACTCGACCAGCATGTAATGAAACAGGTTTTGTGTGGTCTCATCATTAGAGTTGCATTGAATGTAACAAGTAGGTCCAAACCAAATTCTTTTCGTGGAGTTTTCGACTATTTAGATTTAGTTTTTGCACACAAAACAAGAGGGGCAACTGTTTTAATTTCCAGATCACTTTCAATTAGCTGCAGTAACACCTCCATTAATAAGAGAATGATATGTCGAAGCTACAGAAAATTTTCGGCTCGTTATCCAGCGCCAAATAACTCGGCCATCGACATATTGAAAATGCATCTGCTACACCACTTACACCCTCACAAGCTGGGTGAGGGCATTATAGGCGATTAGAGTAAGTGGGCCATGAAATTGCCCTTCTGGTTCAGCCCAAGTCGTATGTCTCCATACAAACTCACGTTACAATTAACTCCCTGCGTTAAAAAGTTTATGAATCTGCACCTTACACTATAAAAAATTAGATTATAGGAACACATATTTGTAATATTTTTGTATAACTGTTCTATATTTCATCTATATCCAAAATTAGATTATAGGGATATATTTTTGGAACACATTATAAAAATATGTTGCAATACTCCCTAGCGACAGTAGATATAGCAGCACTAACAATAAGTGTCGATATTTTTGTCAACGACAGTTTTTTTAGATTTTAAAAATATTTAAAAATATCGCTATAATATAATTTTGTTAGAGTGTTAAATTGATGTTGTGTGTGAGTTCATATGTATAATATTTGACAAAATTAAACTTGTATATATCTCTTTTGATAGCCTACACAAGAATTTGATATTTTTATCTCCAACTTTTATCAGCAATATTTGGAGGAAGAGAAATAAAATATTTTTCTATTGGTTCAGTAATAAACATGAATTACTTGTTCTTTGGATAGGTACAATTTTAAAAATAAATAAAAATAAGATTAATTTTTTGTTTAAATGAGAATTAGATAGTTTTTATGAATAACATATATAGTATTTGGATGATTTGATTGGAATAGCGGGAATATAAATAATTATAATTTTAAATTTAAAATATTTTATCTAATTAATTAACATCAAAATATTAATTAAAAATAATTTGAAAAATTTATTAGTTATGATCATTGTATAAGATAATGAAAAAACATATTAATTAATTAATTAATTAAAATATAACTTAATTTTTTTATTACTTAATAAATTATCTAATTAGTAGTTAAGATATTAATTTTATTATTCAAAATATTAATTAGTTGACCAATATAAATATTAGTTATTACAAAAACACATTAAATAATTAACCATAAATAATAAATTAATTAATTACTTTACTATTTAAACAATAAATAATAACTTGAATATATGAATTAGATTAATTAATAAGTTTACTATAATTAAAATTAAAATTAAAATTTTAATTAAATTTGTTTCCACTTGAAAACAAAACAAGTTCTATATTAACTTATTCTTCAAAAAGAACTATTATTTTCTTTATTCTAAAATAATGTTTGAATATAAAATGGAAAATAAAGGCTCATTTCCTTTTTATATCCCGACAAAATAAAGCGACAATACGATAATGCCCAACAATATGGTAGGAAAATTTGATAAAGACACAAAACTAATGATATATATATATATATATATATATATATATATATATATATATATATATATATATATATATATATATATATATATATATATTTGTTTACTTACCTGTAAAATACTTTTCTTTCTCTCTTTATATTAATATATAATATAAAGTTTGGAATAAAGAATCACCCGATACCTCCCCATAATTCCAAAAAATAAAATAAAATAAAAAAAAAATACTGGATGAAGGTTGCAGTTTAGATAATGCTGTTTTTTCTTTCTTCAAAAAACTAACACTGAGATAAGAAGTCACATTAATGGATCACTAAATTGGAGATGAAGGATAAGTTAGAATAATTAAGGATTACTAAACAACAATTGGCTTGTCCACCAAGAGGCAGTTTTTTTTTATTTGTTTTCTTAATTAACAATGCCTATAATTGGTTAAAAGATGCAAGGCAATTAAGAAATAATTAATGTTTGGTTCGGATTACTCTGTCAGCATACAAAAAATTTTGCTAGAATTATTTTATTTGGTTCATCTGGTTTGTAATCTGATCGATAATATAGTATTATTTTTAAATATTATCGAGCGGAAGTAGGTATCTTATATTACTAATAACGAATTATCTTGCATGTTATCTAAAGTTATAAGTTTACTCCAACTTCTCCAAATTCTTTCAATATATAATTTTTAAAATTTTAATCTAATCATTTGAATTGTCAAAATTTAAATTTTAAAATTTTATAATTTATATTTAGATTTTAAAATTTAAAATTAAAATTTTATTTTAAATTAATATATTAAATTTATATTTCTGTTCAAAATTTAAATTTATATTGCTTATAAATAAATTAATTCAAATACAAATTATATTAAGTTACAGTTAAAAAAACAATAATATTAAATATGGGCAAGAGCAATTTTAAAATAGATTATATTTAATTATTATGATTATTAAATTTTATAAAATAATTCAAAAATAATAATTTTATATATACTGTAATCCAACATTATATTACTGTATTAAAATAAATACAATAATACAGTATAATTAGTAATCCGATTTAAAAATTTTATATATTTAGTTATGTTGAAATAATCTATAATTAATACTATATAATGTGAATCAAACTCACCGCGACCTAAGTAAAATCTCCAATTTTTTGGTCAGAATTTGATTATTTTGGATCCTGCAGGGTAATTACTTTGTAAATAGAAATGTTGGTTGTGTTTTAATTTCGAATCAAGTCCTTGAACCTTTCTTAAACCACATGTCATGTTTTCTCATCATATTAGAAAAATGAATGATTGAGACAAAGTCATGTGATGATCCCATTTTTGGAATTAGATTCAAGATTCGCAATTGATTTTAGTACCTGAGCTTCTAAAATTTAGTTTGATAATACGGTGACTAAAAATATTATTTTTATATTATAAAATATTTATAATTTTATTTTTTTAATATTTTAAAATTATAGTTATAAATGTCATTATAAAGATACATAGTCGCATATTTTTTTGGTGATGATTGTAAATACAATTCTATAATATAAAATTAAAAATTAAAAATATATTTATATTTTTTGAGCATTCAATAATTATAAAAATAATATTTTTAACAACTATAATCAAATTAGACATAAAAGAAACTGTACAGTTCCATCTCAATAATGAGTCCATACTTTCTTTTATCTGTGTTTTTTTTGCGGCTTCTCTCTTTCTCTTTAGCAACTTTATTATGAGGCCATTTTCTTTGACTGCAAAACTATCAGACTTTCTCTTTAGCCTCACAAAACAGAGGGTTTTTTTTTTTTTTTTTTCTAAAGGTTGTTCCTAGTAGAAAAAAATTTAAAAAAATTGATGGCTGATATTGGATATTTTAAATCAAATCCTAATTATATTATATTTTTAATAAAATTTATTTTTTAAAATTTTTAAAAAAATGAATAATATGTTGTGCTATTTTTCTGTCAAATAATAATAATAATAATAATAATAATAATAAATGCAATAAACTACTACCTTCTCTTCCCTTTCATTGATGCAGTGCGCAAAGAAATAAGAACTTACTGTGCTGGGAGAGATTAAACTGACTCAAAGATTAATTACTATATATATGCTTATAAGTAAATTAAACAAAAATATAAAACGTAAAATAATACATAATTTATCTAAACGACGGCTCATTTTGAATTAGTTATCTAATATTTATTTAAATTATAGCTTATTTTGAGCTAGTTATCTAACATTTTAAAATTTTAAAATTTGAATCAGCCAATAATATTTTAATTTTTAAATTTAAACTTATTTGTACATCTTAACATATTTAATTAATATACTTTATACAATTTATTAACTATAAATTTATTAAATTAAATAATTAATTTAAAATTTAAAATCACAGTAGAGGCAATGTAGGAGGTGTGAGGATAAAGATAGAATTACAAATGACACAGAAATAAAAGAGAAAAGGACATGGAATTGAACTTGAGCAACGTACACAAAAAGATATGGTGAGTGAATCAAATCAAAGTTATCGGAAGGGGGGGACCCAGATGGGAGGCACAGCTTTTGGATTATACCAATAATTGGATGTAGTTACATTATCTTTCGTACCCTTCTGTCCTTCTTATAGTTAATTGATTTCTCTATATTACCCCTTAATTATTGAAAAAGTATTAAAGGGATAAGTAGGTATGTTTAGTAAATAATATTACTAATTAATAATGAGAAACCGCGTTTGGAGAAGTGTATTAGGTAAAATGCAGGATTATCAAAGATGATGTCACCGGAAAATTTTATATAACTTGGTTTAGGTATTCACTAAAGATAATTTAAATAGACAATGGGAAATCTCTAATGTTTGGAGTTGACTAGTTACTTAATAGAATTTGATTTTGATTTGACTCTTATATTCGTTAAGATTATAGTTTTGTATTAAAAATAATTTAGAATTATAAACTGTACATAATATGATTGAAAAAAATATTTTTTTGTATATTTCAAATGGAGTGCATATCTTACACTCAATCTATTTCAGAATAATATGAATTTGATTAATTATTTGAAAGTGACTAGTGAATAAGTCTTTACTCTGGGATGGATGAGATGTACATCGTGCATTCAATTTTAGATGTACGGATAGTATTGCTATTAAAAGCCTACTTAGAACAAAACATTATAAAAAAATTTAATATAATAACACTTTTTAAACAATGATTAGAAAAGGTATTTCCAAATGTCCGCACAATATAATAAATACCTACGCTTTAAAAAGCGTCGTCATTATTAATTCTTCAAAAAAAATATCGTCATCTAAATCTCTACTTTATCAAAATAATTTATTAAATAATAAATTTTATTATTATTTTTAATTTTTTAAAATTTTAAAAAATTTTGACACTTTAGAATATCAGAATATATCTTATCAACGTTTGATATAAACGTCGATATACATAACGACTTTTTATTTGCCGATGTTGAAGTTTTCAATTACGACGCTATATTATATTAAAATACTTTTAAATATTATTATATAAAAAAAAAAAAAAGCGCTTAAATATTAATTTTTCGTTTATAGTGAAAGCATATAACAATATATTTTTTATTTTTTATAAATAATTAAATATAATATATTTTCAACATGGTTGTCCGTACGATAAAAACGAACGTACGTACACGGCATATAATATAACTTTTTTCAATCTCAAATGAGTCTAAACATTGTTTCTAAAAACTTAATTATCTTGATTAGCTGAAGTCAATTGGAAGGGCTATATACATATAATTGACTTGATTTTGTTTTTTATTTCTTCCAGGACTCTACAAAAAGATTATTAATGATGAGGGGATATAATACATTGTGAAATACAGAGGCATTATTTATGTTGTTAGTATTTGTATCTTATTCGGTCTCACACTCCTACTAATTAATTAATTAATGGAAAAATGAAACCCACGTACGGCACCCTGGTCATGTAGAAGAGGCGTCGACAGTTGAGCTGCTCAATTTGCTTCCGCCACGTCCGAATCAACCTGCAGGCACCTCTGATCACAATATATATCTACATTGTAATTAAGGCAATGCTAGGTGTACATTTTTTTTGAAATGTATATCTTACACCTCACTTCATCCTGAAATAGATATATTTTTACTCATCACATCAAATAACGAGTGAAATTCACCCATTTCAGAATAAAATGAGGTATAAAAAATACACCCTAAGGAGATGTATAAAAAATAATTCCCTTGTAACTAAGCTGCTGTTAGCTGGAACGTACGTGCATTGTTTTGGTTGGTTGGTTGTTGGTTTGTTTTTTTTTTTATTTTTTCTTCAATAAAATAAAATTTAATCAGTTTTTATTTTAACGACTTAAAAAATTATTAAAAACTTAATTCAGGTAATTTAAGGTCCAATCCGAATGAAATTTCATTCAACGTACACCTAATTTTAGGTTGAAATCTCTGATGCATGCTGAGTTAACGCGTAGATTTTATTATTTTACTCGATATTTTGTCTATTATAATGGGTACACTCTCAAGTGGAAAAAAAAAAAATTAATAATAATAATAATTTGTGGGCCCCAGTTGTTATACAGTCGTAACCACAATACCACATTCCATTATAATTATTATTATTTGTTGTTGTTTGTCGTAAAGGTAGATTCCCCGGAGAATTACTACGTTAGAAACGAACAACGACCGCTAAATAGAACGCATTATTATGTTATTTTGGTCCAGGACGCAGGGGCATTTTGGTCCACCCGGCATTCGACACGGGCGCGAGAACCCCACAAATAATTTCCCCCTCACCGAACTCCATTTCTCCTCCTCCATTAATACTTCCTCTCTCTCTCTCTCTCTCTTTATATCCACCACCCCCAAACACCATCGTCGTCCCCTCCTCACCTTCTTCTTCGTCGTCGTCGTCGTCGTCGTTGTCGTCGTCGTCGTCGTTGTCGTCGTCGAGGGGTCATCGCCATGAACGCGCCGGGGTCGCGGACGCGGGTGGGGAAGTACGAGCTCGGGAAGACGCTCGGCGAGGGGAGCTTCGCGAAGGTGAAGTTCGCGCGCAACACGCAAACGGAGGACAGCGTCGCCATCAAGGTGCTCGACAAGAATCAGGTCCTCCGCCACAAGATGATCGAACAGGTTAGGATCGCAACGATTCGAATTCGTTTCGGAAACCCTTGTTCCTGAATGAAAGAATAAGGGTTTCTTGATTTCGTACTAGGCGTGTTTTAGTTCAACTTCGGTGCGTTAAAGAAGATATAGGATTCGAAAGTGCGTTGTTGTTGTGAGTGGCGGTACAATGGGAGCTCATAATTGGTTGTTTTATCAATTACTATATTGATTTATTTATTGGTGTTCATCTGATGGAATGGATTTGAGAGAAATAATATGTTAAATCACTCGTGTTTGGCTATAAGCTTTGTTTCCCCGGTTCTCGGAGGTTCTTGGAACGTAGCAGAGTCTTTTAGGTTAAATTGATATGTCTAAGATAATTGAAAGGATACAATTACTGGAAAAGAAAAGGATAATTGCGATGTTATCTTGAAAAGTTTGTGATCCTCGATGAACTGCGTTTCAAATTGGGGTGCATAATTGATATATAAGGAAAAGAGTCTTCAATCAGCTTTTGACCAAGTTAGAGATCATAATAGATTATCATAATAAATACGCTACATCAAATTTCTCAAAACAGGGTAGATTACGCAGGATCGTGAAGGGGAATGGGATATTTCATTTACAAGCACATGACATGCTCCTATAGAGTATTGGATTGCAGTGAAGATTTTGTTTTTTTCTCTTTTGGTTTTGCACTTTTGCTTGGTGATACTAAATTGTTACTTCCGCTAATCGACTGCTTTTGTGATAATGTCATCCAGATTAAAAGGGAAATTTCGACTATGAAACTGATCAAGCACCCTAATGTTGTCCAGCTTTATGAGGTATCCCGAACTCTTCTTTCTAGAGCCTTTTATGTAGTGCGATGTGATAACTTCCATTTTGTTATATGCTGTAAGAGCACATGTACCGGCCCTTGTGGCTTTGAGAGGGCTATTGCTTTCTGTAGTTGTACAGTGATGGTAGTATGTGAATATCTGCATAAGCAATACTGCTTTTTTTTGTATGCCTGTCTCAAGTTGTAGGCATGCAGTTACTTCTTTTTCCCATGCTGATTTTCATTCTTCAAGACTCGAGGCAGAAATAGGCAGAGAAGGTCAAAATGTCATGGTCAGAGATGATAAAGAAGATTTAGCTGCTATTTAATATAATAGGAGGAAGATTAAGAATGGGTTCAAAGGTGAAAACATACATAATGGAAAAATCCCACTTTGTGTATCAGATCCTGGTGTGGTATCATGAATGAGTTGGCTTGAGAATGAGTTGTACTGGAAAAGTGTTAGCTTGTTCTATCTTTCTAGTAGACTAGAAAGTGCTAATATGCTTACATATTCTACTATTGATGAATCTAATTGACCACATTTCTCATCAAAATATCCAATTTTCAGGTTATGGCTAGCAAAACGAAGATCTACATTGTCCTTGAATTTGTTGATGGAGGCGAGCTTTTTGACAAGATTGTAAGACTCTCGGACTCAGCTAACATATCTTGAACTATTACAATGTCATTTTTGCTTCATGCTTTATATCAATCCTGTACGTGTGATAAAGTGACTTTGTTGTCTTCCTTGTGAATATCTATGTATCTGCATGCCAGTGGGCATGTGTATTTAGGTACTTGGTCACAGTTTATATTGCCTTATCTTTTGTTTGACATCTAGGTCAACAATGGTAGGCTAAAAGAGGACGAAGCTAGAAGGTACTTCCAGCAACTTATCAATGCTGTTGATTACTGTCATAGTCGGGGAGTATACCACAGAGATCTAAAGGTTTGTTTAAATTTCGTGAACCCTTGTTTTTTAAACTTTTGGATGTAAAACATTTGTTCTCCTGTGGCAGCATGATATTATGCTCCTCAGTTATATACCGGAAGACTTTATCCTCTCGGCCTCTGTTTTGCAGCCTGAAAATCTACTTCTTGATTCAAATGGCGTCCTCAAGGTTTCTGATTTTGGCTTGAGTGCATTTGCACCGCAAATACGAGTAAGTATTCTGTCCACTACAGAGGCTCCTTTAAAAAATATTTTATTTCATGATTGAAGCTGCTATTCAAGGTATTAAGTGCCGCCGTGCCCCTATTGTAGGGGCACGGGAGGTATCTACCTCCGTCTCGGCGATATTCATTGGGTATTACTCGAGACAGAGCGATACTTAATAGGTATCGCCCGTACCGTGCCTAGCTTTTCTTTTTCCTTTTTTTTTTTTTTTTTTTTTTTTTTTTTTTTTTTAACACATGGTTTTACAATAAACACATGATTAAATACTTATTATATTTGTGAATTTTATTATTATATTATTATTTTTATTTTTTATGAGATATAGTTGTATTTTATATATAAAAAATATTATAAGTATGTTAATTGATGAGTATAATAAGCTATATATAGTCAATATTCATAATTTTTTGACTAAATATTTCAAAACAATATTATAAAAGTTTATTGGGAATAAAAAAAATAAAAAAAATTTGTGCTAGAGCGTGTCACTGGAAGGTCATGCGTATCCATCGGCACGGAAGCGTACCACGTGTCGGCAAGGAGGTGTGCTCATACCGTACCGTGCCAGGCGGAGAACGGCACGCCCCCGTGCCACGGCACTTAATTCCTTGCTGCTATTACATAAGGAATCAAGTGCCGGCCTTGCCCCCCCCCGCGTCTCGAGCGATACCCTTGGGGGTATCGAGGGTATCGCTCGAGACATGGCGATACCCATAGGGTATCGCCGTGCCGTGCCGAGCGGCACGACAGTTTTTTCTTTTTTTTTTTTTTTTTCATTCACATGCGTAGAGTTTTTTTTTTTTGTTATTTTTTTAAAAAATCACATATTGTACGGTGTATATATATATATATATATATATATATATATATATATATATATATATATATATATATATATTGTGTTAATCTTTAAGAGATTTAGATTATTTTGTTCACTAACTAATTTAGGTTGTTAGTAAATGTGAGTATCTTTAAGAGATTTAGATTATTATTATTTACTAACTAATATAAAAAGTAAAGAGACAAGATAAAATGAGAATGTGGTTATAAATCAGATTTTTAAAAGATTTAAATTGCTATTATTTACTAACTAATAGCAGGTTGTATGATTAAAAATATTTTTTATCTCTTTTTCTTTTTATATTAGTTAATGAATAATAACAATCTAAATATTTTAAAAATCTAATCGGTACCCACATTTTTATTTTATCTTATCTTTCTACAATAACAACCTAAATCTCTTAAAAATCTGACTCGTACCCACATTCCCATTTTATTTACGTATATCTCTGTAGCTTTGTTTGAAATTAATTTAATCATAAAAATTATAGCCAAAGGCGGTTCACCGTCTTTAGAAGGCGTCAAACATATGGCAAGCTGATATGGCAAAAGTAGGATTAGTTTTACAAATAAAATTTTGATAAGATTATTTCGCAAATTATAAAATTTTAGAGAGTTATTTTGAAAAAAAACTTCATTGTACTTTATATATAAAAAAAATATATCAATATATTAATTGGTGAGTATAGTAAGCTATATATAGCCAATATTCATAATTTTTTGACTAAACATTTCAAAACAATATTATAAGAGCTTATTGAAAAAATAAAAAAATAAAAAAAAAACGTGTCAGAGCGTGCCACTGGGAGGTCATGCGTATCCATCGGCATGCAAGCGTGCCATGTGTCGGCACGCAAGCGTGCCGATACCATACCGTGCCAGACGGCGAGCGGCACGCCTCCGTGCCACGGCACTTCGAACCATGCTATTGCATCAATCCTTGTAAGTACTAACTGCATTTGACTTGCATATGTCATGTATCTTGAAACTTGCGAGAGGCTGCTTACATGCCATCACAAGCTTAGTCATTTGATTTGCTTTCAACTTTGAAATTTTGTGACCTCTGTTGGCCACAATCTTCATTTTAGAAATTGCTGTTTTTCGGCCATCTTGGTATCTTTAACCATAGGGCATCTAAAGACACCGGTCCTTTAATTGTGTAGTTATAGCACAGAGGCCTCATGTTAATGTGTCTTCAGTTTTGGCAGTTCTATTAATTTCTCTGCCTGATTTGATGCTTCAATTACTTTGTCCTTTCTTGTAAAGTCTTTGTGCAATGGAATCAGTAATCAGTATGTACATGATAATAGCTGAATCTTAAAGGACTTATGAGCACAACAATTTTAATAGACATGCTCGTCAATGTTAGGAGGATGGGCTTCTACATACTGCATGCGGAACTCCCAATTATGTTGCACCTGAGGTACATTCGGTTACTTTCAGTTCCTACATTTTCTGCTCTACTTGGCATTTCCATTTTATATACGAAAGCTTTGATGCTAGAATGTTTGTGTCTTCAGGTCCTCAATGACAAAGGCTATGACGGAACAACTTCTGATGTATGGTCTTGTGGTGTGATTTTATTTGTCCTTATGGCTGGATATTTGCCCTTTGATGAGTCCAACATCATGATTTTGTATAAAAAGGTAAATATCTAATACTAGATAGCTGATTTCCCTTAAAGAGTAATTATTGTTTTTTCAAAAAAATTAACAATTGATCAAACTACATAATCTGCAGATTTGTAAGGCTAATTTCTCGTGCCCATCTTGGTTTTCTTCTGGTGCAAAGAAATTAATTAAGCGTATTCTAGATCCAAATACTCATACGGTGGGTATCTACTGTATCAGTAAATCTTTTCTTTTTTTACTTTATGCTTCTCTTCTGTCACTTTGAATCTAATCTTTTCTTGATTTCCATGTCACTGTGTGACTTGGGGATTCTTGCGGACGTTGATGCCACCTTATCCTGCCATAAAGCATGTTTTCTAACATTCTTGTATTTGTTTGCAGCGGATAACAATTCCAGAGATTCTGGAGGATGAATGGTTTAAGAAAGGGTATAAACCACCAAGTTTTGAACAGGGGGAAGACGTGAGCCTTGATGATGTCGAATCTGTTTTCAATGACTCACAGGTAATGACTATACATATGTAAGAGTTCCTCTAATAACTTATTTCACTGTCTTGCATAAAGTGTGCAGAAAAGCAGCTTATTATAAATGTTGTAGTGTTAGAAAAAGAATAAATATTGTAGAATTAGAAATAGAATTGCCTTTCTGGAAATAAAGAAACATATATAGCACATATTTTGTTCCTGAAAACTTAATAAAAGTTAGCATTTATTCCTCTTCGGTAGATGCTAGAGATTATTTTTTCATAATTTCTCTTCCTGATGCTTGTCTTCTCATAGGAACATCTTGTAACAGAGAAGAAAGAGAAACCGGAATCCATGAATGCTTTCGCCCTTATTTCACGATCACAGGGCTTCAATCTTGGAAACTTGTTCGAGAAGCAGACGGTGGGTTGTTTAATCCTTTTAAGTTTAACTTTTAAATTTCTTGCTTTTAAGCTACATTTATATAGAAAGACTAGCCCCCTCCCCCTCTAAGAAGCGGGAGTTAGCTGACCGCCTAACACTAATGGAAAAATGGGTTCACATTTGTTTGTCTTGCAAGTTACAGGGTTTAGTCAAGCGGGAAACAACCTTCACTTCGCAATGCTCACCTAGCGAGATTATGTCTAGAATTGAGGAAGCTGCAAAGCCCCTAGGCTTCAATGTGCGCAAACACAATTACAAGGTAAAATAGCATATCGTAGATTCTGTAGGGTATACAGTTATTGCATACCAAAATACACTTTTATTGAATTTCCTTTGTTTACTTAATTCAGATGAAGTTACAAGGTGATAAGACTGGAAGGAAGGGACATTTATCAGTAGCAACCGAGGTACTGAGATAAGTCATTATATCTGTTAGTTTCAATCTGCTCCCAGCCTGTAATGGATTTGAGTTTAATTATCAGATTAGTGCGCAGTGTGCTATTTCTTATCTGTTTCTTTTTCAGGTATTTGAGGTGGCTCCATCTCTTCACGTGGTTGAGCTTCGTAAAACCGGAGGGGACACATTGGAGTTTCACAAGGCATGTCGACTTTGGATTGAAGTTGCAATTCTCATTGTTATACTTGCTTTCATCTCATATTTACCAATCTTTCTATTTGCTAACACTATGTGCAGTTCTATAAGAGTTTTTCCTCAGGCTTAAAAGATGTCGTGTGGAAGTCTGAAGCAATTTCAGAAGAGACAAGGTGGTTCTCAATTTCAGATATTGTTTACGAGTAGACACTTTCAAATATCTTCAACTTCATCTATCTGATTTCTAATCATTTTTGCAGGTTATAGATAGCATGACACTTTTTCTGTGCATGCGTAACTTAGTAGGTAGATCTTCTGCTTTCAGATTTAAAAGGCGGTATTGTTGTAAATATTTAATTAGAAGCATTGAGAGCGTTTATACATTGCTCTGAGGACAAGGTAGTTCTTTTAATTCTTTGAGTGTGGATGATGTGCAAAATAGTGGGGCATTTCAAATCCTATCCTTCTTTGCTAAGCTGTTTTTCAGTAAGAATAATTTGTAATAGAGAATGCATGAAGATTACCTAACAGCTTGTATTATCTTAAAACCTGCTTTCAAAGACGATGATATTGAATGATCTCAAAAAAAATGACGATGATATTGAACGAATTGATCCTCTTATTTTGTCATCATTCACCGTGTCTTGACTATGCAAATTCAATTTGCCAGTCAAATTGATGAATTTAGGTATGCACTAGAAATTTATGATTTTTGCATTATAACGGGAATTTTGTGGCCGCCAACGGCAAGAACATGTTAACTAACACTAACACTCTTCTTTGAATTTTGTAGGGTAAATTGGGGAATTTAATAAAACTCTACTTTATTTATCATTAGCACTCATCCTATTATAAAATTGGGGAAATTTATGGCTTTTGTTTTTTCTTTTTTTTCTTTTTTTTTTTTTTTGTTCTGGTCTTTTCTGTTTTTTCTTTTTGTTGTTTTTCCTTGTTGAGGCCTCGCTATCTGACTTCTGTAGCCCAGATCATTTATTTATGAATGAAGCGATAGCATAATAATAATAAAAGACAGCGCCGCAGCCTTGCATGTCTGTTTTGGAAGTCCTCGGCCCGACCTGCAGGTCTTGAACAAAGAATAAGCAAGTAAACCACTTGTGCTCAATAATATAAACACATATCTAGCGAGAATGCTTAAGCTACAAACTGCAGCATATCAAAACTGCTGCTCATATGCTGACAGTGTCTTGAAACGCCCGTGTGATGAATAAATTGCCTCGACTTCTTTATTGAGGACATTAACATGTTCCCGAGCTTTAGGATAAATGACAGTGGACATTAACATGTTCTCAAGCATAAAAGCATGGCTAGTTACTTCAAATTTTCGCTGGTGAATTGGAACGGAATCACGCTGAAGCACTGACAGTAAGGGAACTTTTTTCTACAACTAAGAATTGCTTGTGGGTCAAGGTTTACAGAAAGCATACCAGAGACCAATTGGGATTATAATCTTGCATCGATATTCGAAAGGTACCGCATTTAAATAGAGTTAAAAATGCTTACGATTGATAATTTTGATAATTCTTATCATACAACATGTACATGCCTATGGTGATTGAAAGTGTACAAGTATGAACTACCGACGTTCTCAATGAACTTTTGAACCAGGATAAGAGAACAAGCGAGTAGCATTTTGACAACTCACCTCCGCAAGTTCCTCCTCAGGCATCTCAAGCATCGTTGCCACATAATTTAGAACCTGAAAACAATTGTCGAAATGAGTAAAGCTCCTATAAAGGATAAGTTGTGTGAAAACATCAGTTAAGAAGGTGCACCAGCAAGAAGGAAAAACAGTTTCACCTGAGTTACAGGTACCTTGACCTAAAAGTACTAGCACATGAAATGGTAAAAAAAAAAGACGATGAATAAAAAAACACAATAGTATAGAATTTTTGCCCTTGTATGAACCTCGCATGAGGTAGGCCAAAAAGGAAGAGAGGGCAATTAGATATGACTACAAGAACCTATTAGACTAAAGACCAGTACTTCTTGATATTAATGATATAACATTAGAATAAAAGAGTCTTACATTGTGGATGTTAGCTGGATGATTTAAGGCATCCTTCGACACAGTAGCAGCCTCTGAACCTCTAACTTCATGCTGGCATTCTGGCTCTTCAGAATTTGAACTACTCTCAGGAACTCCTATTAAAGATTCCGTGTTCCACGTAGACAATCCATCTGGCGCGTCAGTTTCAAGCAAAATTCTGTCTAAAGGTACCTAAATAAAGAGCCCAGCAGTTTAAATAGGCAACCCCTACAAACTAGAAATAGGCGAAGTCCATTACTGTGGAACTAATTTACTTACTGATCTTAGAATTTTCCTTGCATTTTGCACTTTCATGTTTGTCAGGTACCCAGAAAATGAAAAGTAAGACCCAAGACTTGCAAGGCTAGCTACCATATCTGCAGATCCGAGATACGAATGCAAAATTACACCTGCTGGGAAAGGTCCAGTTCGTCTGGCCACGACGATGTTTGTTTTTGTTTCACAGGGTGAAAAACAAATAAAGCATAAGATGCACAAATCTACCAGTTACCAAGTAAAGAATGACTAAATTAGCTTATATTAATGAGAAAGACCGGTCTAATGTACACTCTACGAAGACCAATGATGTCATGCACTAAAACAGAAGAGTCACACTACAAAAGATTTCCAGTACGTGGGATGTTTCTGCACACAGTAATGCTGTGACTCCTTTCAAAACACAGGCAAGTATTGACATGTAGATACTTGCACTTCTTTTTTCAGGCAGGAAAGAAAGACAACCAGCATCCTTATGAGACAGAAATGCTAGAAAGAAAGAGGTATTTGAACCTCTCAATAGTTGTCCTAAATAGGTAGCAAATACTAATGTAAATCTGACGAGGGAGCGAAAGGGCGAGAAGGATTGGTGGGATGGGTATGGCGACTTCATCGAGAGAGCAGCATCAACTACGACAACAACAGCAACATCTGCAACATCAGCAACAGGGAGAATCACCAACAGCCAGGAGTAGGCCGTGTCTCCCAAGAAGTCAAGGAGCTGTGGTAGGTAGAAGCAGATTCCAGGATGCGAAACAACATCAACAACCTGTACAACTTCGGGGATAGGACTGGGAGCTAGGGAATCTCTCAAGGAGACGCCTCAGAGGATATGGCTGAGTTCACGCCACTCAATTGATCGAGACACAAAGCTGGGTTCAAGATCTGTAAAGTCGACAGCGAAGTTTCATTTAAGGGGTATTACCTGTGGGTCTCATCTTGCCAAGGCTCATAAGTTTTCCCGGAGAGAGGATACTGCCATTAGTGGGAAGACATCTAGAAGGGTATCGTGGGCTGATCATAAAGGTTTACCTTTGTCCAAGGGGGGGTCTGTAGGGTCCGATGGGTCTCAACTTCGTTCTGGGAGTGCTGAGAGACAGAGATCCTATAAAGAGGTGCTGGTGCAGAAGAGCGACCAGACCACTGCTCCTCAGTTTCCAAAGCGAAAGCTGCTTGTTCGATCGTCGGATCGGAAGGTGAGGGGCAGTAGGTGCTTCAAATGTCTAGCTAGCGACCACAGAGTTCGCGAGTGCAGAGAACTGCTGAGGTGTTACAAGTGCTTCAGGACTGGCATCTCGCACGCTTCTGCCGGGCTTTCGTGGTACCGAACAATAGGAAGATGCAAGGGGCCGACAGATTTCGTCCGCACTCTCAGAAAGTTTTCGTCCCGCTCACGGAGGGTTTTCACTCTCGACAACAACAATGTCGGAGGGTCATCATAGCTACTCCTTGTGGTCCGGCCAATCTCGGCCATTATCCACAGGGAACGATTGCGAACGATCTGGCGGGGCGGTTCGGGGGTTTCTCCAACGACTTCCTAGTAACCAAGTTCCGAGAGAGAGACTTCGTGGTCTTTCTGCCGGTGTGGGTGCAACCGGAGGTCCTGGTACGAAGAGATGGAATCCGTCTTCCGCATTGTCGTCTCCGTTGCTTTGTGTGGGAGCCGTATAGAGATGCTGTTCGTGCGCGCCTAACCTACAAGGTGTGGATTAAGTTAGTTAACTTGCCTTTTCAGTGCAGGTCGGAGAGCAAGGTGGCCTCTATTACCAATGGGTTCGGCAGGTACTTGCGGACGGATGACAGCAGCAGGAATCTGTTGGACTTCAATTTCTTCAAATGCCAGGTGGTTGTCGATGATCCAGCGGACATCCCGGAGAACCTCTTCATCACCATGGGGGATATCATCGTCAACGTCAGAGTAATCTTGGTAAGCACCGCGCCGTTCGGAGGAGACGACCGGGGGATTCCTTTTGCAGGTGGGGAGCCCAACGAAAGTGGGGACCAGTTGGACCCGTTGGGACGACAGCTGGCTCGGCGGATCAATACGGCTGGGGGAGCAGAGGTGGACAGCGTGGAGAGGATCGGCGATACTTTGGATCGCGGTAGTTCCTGGAACTCGTCCGAGCTACGAGACCGTTGGCGGGCGGAGGTCCCGGCGGAAGAGCGTGGTAGCTGGAACGAATCGATCAACGGTGAGGTGCAGCGAGGCTTGGTCAGACGGGATTGTCTTGGGACGAGGGCCCTTGCTGCGCCTCGAGAGGTTCTGACGGGAGGTGACCGTTGCAGGAAGGGGAAAGGGACTCTGCTTCTCTCGGGCGACTCCCAGAAACTTCAGGCTGCCCTTTCTGGCAATCTTTCAAGTCTCGACTCGTGGGAGGGTTGCGTGTAGCGTCGGGTCATCGATGGGGAAGGTGGATCGTCGGACGTGGAAGACAGCGCCGCAGGGCAGGATCTGTTTCCGCGTTTGTGGCCTGGCGCAGGACCTATCAGTGGTGCGGCACCTGACGCACGACCGGGATCGATGGTTTCGAGGGCGCTGGGCCTCGCGAGGACGGGGTTCGTGGTAGCGGGCGAGCGTGGGACTTTGTGCGGGGGGGGTGCGGGACAGGCTGTAGCGAAACGGGTGGACTTTTCGGGAGTTGGGTTTTCCTCGGGCAGTGGGATCCTATTTCGGGGCTCTTCGAAGATCGGGACTTTGAAGTGGACCCTGGGGCCTCAAGTTGGGAGGGCCAGAGATGCATGTTGGGGGTCAACGAGGTGTCTGAGGACTTGTGGTTCGCGGGCCAGGGGCCCAACTGGGAGGTGGTGGCTTCCTTTCGAGTGACCCAATGAACCGGGCTAGGCCCCGTGCCTTTGGTTCGCACGGCCTTTTTTCCAATTTGGTCTTCTTCGGTTTCTGGAGTGATGGAGCGGCGGGTTTACCGATCTGCACGCATCGAGTTGGGATGGAGGGTTGAAGCTGATCGCTCGGGGTGCTCGGACATCGGTGGCTTGGGATCAACTGCCGCTTCTGGCCGACTTTTTGGGGTCGGTCCTGCAGGGTCTGAAGCCGGCGATGGGGGAGTCCAGGACATGGTTTTGCAGCTTCAGAAAGGGATTCGAGCGTCTTCAACCCGTTGGTGGTGGCGGCGGTGGGGGCGTGGTAAGTAGGGTCGCGCCATCGAATGGAAAGGGCAGTTCTGAGGCCAGGCGTGTGGGTGTTAGAAAGAGCCCGCGACTGGCGTGCAGGGGGAAGAACTTAGCATTGGACAAGGCTATGGCCCGCAAGGCCCGTCTTCGACAGGGTTTGGCGGGAGGTTCTACCACGAAGCGGTTACTAATTCCCCAGGGGGAGGGTGCGACTTGCGACTGCGACTCTCGATCGTCGTCGGCCAGCAATCGGGTCAGGATCAAGAGTGCTTTGTGCGGGGTTAAGCTGAACGCTTTGGAGGCTCAAGGCTTCCTGGAGTTTGTGGGCTCCGCCTAGAGATTTCTTAGGGTGGTGAAGTCTGTAAGTGGTTGTCTTTCTTTGATGTTTAAGATTTGCAGTTGGAATGTTCAGGGTCTTAACAATCCGTGTAAAAGGGGTCTTGTGAAATTTGCTCTTTCCTCCTCTAGAAGGGTTGTGTACTGTTTGCAGGAAACCAAGGTGGAATCTATTTCCAACTCCTTTTTGCGGTCTTTCGCGGGTTCGCAAGTTGATAAATGCCAATATTTAAAGTCTGCGGGGGTGTCAGGGGGGATACTAACATGTTGGAGTTCCAGAGATTTCATCTGTTCCGAGGTTCTTGTGCGAAGTTTTTCTATTACCGTGCGGTTGAAACACACCGGTTGCGGAGTTTTCTTTTACCTTACGAACGTTTATGGCCCGCCTTCGTGGAAAGGGAAAGAAGACTTTTGCGCTGAATTTGAAGGGCTTATAGGTGCTTGCAGGGGACTTTGGGTTGTTTGTGGGGATTTTAATTTAACCAGAAACCAACGGGAGAGAAAGGGGAAAAGCTGGTGCGCCAAACTCGTGGGCTTGTTCTCTAGTCTGATAGCCAAGTTGGATTTGATTGACTTGCCGTTAGGGAATCAATGTTACACGTGGTCCAATTTGCAAGGCT
This sequence comes from Tillandsia fasciculata, assembly GCA_029168755.2. Classification (NCBI taxonomy): domain Eukaryota; kingdom Viridiplantae; phylum Streptophyta; class Magnoliopsida; order Poales; family Bromeliaceae; genus Tillandsia; species Tillandsia fasciculata. The sequence continues at coordinate 700,544 of CM054931.1, forward strand.
CACCGTCGTTAGCCAAGTTGGATCGGTTCCTTATCTCCACTGAGTGGGATCAGGCCTTCCCTCTGTCGCAGGTGGTCGCGCTCCCCCGGTTACGTCAGATCATTCGTCCATTCATCTTTCAACCAGTGCTAGTATGCCTCCCCGTCGCTTCAGATTCGAGGACGTATGGCTTACGAGGGAGGACTTCAATGCTAGAATGGCCGAGTGGTGGGAGGAAGTTTCGGGACACCATTCCGGCATCCTTTCATTCACCGCTAAGCTTAGGCATTGCAGGAAAAGGTTCAAAGAATAGAGCGCGTCTTATTTCCATAGTATTTCCAAATCCAAGTTAGACCTTTCAGACGAGATTCATGCGTTGGACTTACTTGAGGAAACTATCGGCCTTTCAACGTTGCAACAAGGGAAGCATAGTTCGCTGAAGAACCAGTTAGCGACAATTGTGGCGGAGGAGAAAATTTTGTGGAAATCTAGAGCTAAGCAACACTGGCTTAAAGAAGGGGACGGAAATACTCGTTTCTTTCACGCTTTTGTGAATAGGAGAAGACGGAGAAATTTTATCGAGGAGGTCGAAAAAGATGGGATCAGATTGTGTAGAGAAAACGAGAAGAGCGAGTACTTTTTTAAAAATTTCAAGAAATCATACGCCCCGAACTTAGCTGATACGGAGGCTACTGGCAACTGGAGTAGGGTGTATAGCTCCCGTCCGCTGCTTAGCTCCGAGCAGCTTACGGTACCTTTCACTAGGGAGGAGATTAAACGTGCGGCCTTTCAGCTCGGCGGGGATAAGGCCCCGGGTCCGGACAGCTTTGGACTTGGGTTCTATCAGAAATTCTGGGGATTCAGGAGGATGTCTTCCGAATTTTCGCCGACTTGTTTGATGAGAAACTGAATACAAGACCGATCGACTACTCTTTTATCGTTTTGGTGCCTAAGATAAAAGAAGCCAAAATAGCGAGGGATTTCAGACCTATTAGCTTGCTCAATGGTATCCAGAAGATCATCTCCAAAGTGCTGGCTAACAGATTGGAAAAGGTTATAGGCAAGGTCATCTCGCGCTCTCAGGCTGCCTTCATTAAGGGAAGATCGATCATGGATGCCTTTGTTACGGCTAGCGAGATCGTTAATTGGGGCTCTAAAGTCGGAGGGAAATGTGTAGGCATCAAAGTTGATTTTGAGAAAACCTATGATAAGGTGAACTGGGCTTTTCTTCTCAAGGCTTTACGTTGGCTTGGGGCGAACCAAAAGAGGTGCGGTTGGGTCGAACAGTGTATTGTCAATGCCAAGGTCGCTATTTTGGTCAACGGGGCCCCTACTAAGTGGATCAAAACTAAAAAAGGCCTAAGACAGGGTGACCCACTATCTCCTTTGTTGATCCTTTTGGTGGCGGAAGGGCTCGCGCGATTAACAGAAGAAGCGGTTCGGAGTAAAATGTTCAGCGGGGTGGGCCCTCTAAGGAGAGTAAGATTTTCATTATTCAGTACGTAGATGATACTATTTTCTTCTGTAAGGCCAAGGCGAGGGAAGTCCGTAACCTTATGTTTGTGTGGCAACTTTTTGAATAGGCGTCGGGTTTAAAGATAAATAGGAGTAAGTCTGAGTTATTGTACTTAGGTAGAAGAGTTGGCAGGGAGGCAAGACTAGCCGCGCTTCTAGGTTGTCGAGTGGGCCAGTTCCCTATCAGATATTTGGGGCTGCCGCTTTCTAACAAAGGCGTGGGTAGAGAGGAATGGTGGAATATCATAAGCAAGTTCGAGGAAAGGATTGATAGATGGCAGGCAAAGCTTCTTTCCCAAGGAGGCAGACTGGTCCTGGTGAACTCAGTGCTAACTAGTTTGCCACTCTACTTCCTTTCGGTCTTCAGACTGCCTAAGTGGGTCCTATGTCGTTTGGAGGCTCTGAGAAGGGCCTTCTTTTGGAAGGGGCGTACAACGGTCTCGGGAGGACAATGCAGGGGGCAATGGAAGCAAGTGTGTAGGAGCAGGAAGGAGGGCGGCTTGGGCGTCTTGGACCTGGGTTGTATGAACGCGGCCCTGTTGTCGAAATAGTGGTGAAGGCTACTGTCCGGGGGAAACCCTTTGTGGGGTAAACTGATCGCCAGGCTCTATTACAACAAAAAAAGACCACTTCGGGAGGGGGCCTATTTTTCTCCTTACTCCCAGTGGTGGAAGAGTGTCTTGAGTACGAAGGAGATGTTTAAGTGTGGTGCTCACTATGAGCTCGGGGACGGAAAAAGGGTAGAATTCTGGCGGGACAAATGAGGGGGCATGTCTCCCCTGTGCACTGTGTTCCCGTCCATCTTTTAGCTTGTTGCTAGCAAAAATCGCAAGGTGCATGAGTGCTTTGGGGGCAGAGGGTGGAAGTGGAGTACGATTCTTAGAGGGTTACCGCCAAGTAACCAACGGACGAATGCCGAGTTACTGGAATTGAGAGCGATGGTGTCTAATAGGCTCCTCGGCAGAGGTATGGACGTTATTAAGTGGAGGCGGACCAGCTCAGAGGGCTTCTCGGTAAAGTCGGCTTATAACTTCTTGCAGGAGGGGGGTGTTAAGGTTGATACGTTCGGCCAATTGTGGACAGCCAAATCCCCGCTCAAGGTTAAGATCTTCGTTTGGCTGGACTTGAAACGCAGGTTACCAATGGTGAACAATCTCCTCAAGAGGGGATGGAGTGGTGAGGAGCGGTGTGTCTTTTGCAGGTCGGAGGTTGAGACCATAGATCATCTACTTGCATCGTGCGAAGGGCCCAAAACCTTATTGCTTACCCTGTTATCGAATAAACAGGGTGTGTGTAACTGTAACTCTGTTTGCGAACTGTGGAGTATCTTCTGTTACTCTGGGAGTAGCCTCGGTAGGAGGGAAAGGGGCACTCTCATGGCGTTTTGGTGGACGATCTGGTTGGAGCGTAACAGGAAAATTTTCCATGATAGATGTGCCAACTTTCACCATTTGAGGGAGTCTGTCCCGGAGTTACTTAAGCTTTGGGTTGGCTTTTATTGATCTGTTTTTTTTTTTTTTTTTTTTTTTTTTTTTTTTTTGAGGCCTTGTTGCCTCACTCACTTGCTTAGTTCAAGGACCTTTGAATGAAGCGGTAGCAAGCTACCTTTTCTAAAAAAAAGTAAATCTGACGAGGCACTTACTTGAGTATTTCCAAAAGGTCACCAAAAGCGCGTACACAGTGGACAGAAACAGGTCTCTCTAACTCCTTGGCAAGTTCAAGTTGTTGCACAAACACTTCAACCTGTGATGAAATGGCTGTAAAATCATCTTACTTCATCCACTGTTAACTTAACGGCCAAAGCCGGTGAACGATGCAGTAAAATTGAGATTGAAAGTACCAACAACTGAAGCGAAAAAGAGATACGAGAGACAATTTTTGAAATAACTTTATATATCTGAAAATTTAAAAAGTTCCTTATCACATTTTTTTTTACATCGGTTTAAGGATTTGTTGAAGAAGATGTAAGAAAGGTCAGCAGTAATCATTGAACAACCAATTTAGAATTTAATTCAAGCAGACCTGTCCGTCAAAGTTAATCTTCTTGCCATGAGAACCCTTATCTAGACCGATCTGCACATCAAAGTTAGTAAATGTGACTTAATTCTGTTTAAGCATGGAAAAGCTTAGATGTAAATTTTACACCAACTAAATAAGATGAAGCTCTATTCAGGAACCTCAGGCTACCAGTATTTGCTTTTGACGGGAAACGAAGAGAAGGAACACCACTTATCACATCTCACATGTTTTAAAATATCTAAAATTTAATCGTCCGAATAGATCTTAATTACCGACACACTTCTCAGTCAAACTTACTTTACAAATTCTATTCTACATAATAGTGAAAAACAGTAGCTTTAATGCACCAAATGTGATTGTTTTTCTTACACATCCTATCCATGGTTTTCCCAAATAAAGATTCTTTCTTGTCTAGCTATTATAGTGATATGTATCATTTATAGCAGGGTAGTAGAGAAATATCAGTAAGTAAATGTTCCACAGCTGAGTATTGAATCTTTGTATCTATAACATACATCACCATCAGGCATCAGATGTGCAAACACTTCATCTTGAATCTGCGATGAATTCGAGAAAGGATCGAGAAAGGGCAGATAATAGATGAACAAATGTTGATAAGAATCCAAGCAGTTACAGAGTAGTGCGCGTAGTCAATGTTTTCGAATTTCTAAAGTTAAAACTTCAAAACTAAAAAAGAAGAGAGAAAACAGTTGAGGACATAAAAACACCAACTAACTGACCTCACCGACTGCAGCAGTAGGCGTGTCGGCGAAGAACTCCCTCAATGATCTGAACCAGTTGGGGGATCTCTCGGCAACATACCTATTTTAGCACATATTATAACTCTTTTTTTTTTTTCTTTTTTTTTTTGAATTATGAAGATGCAGGAGAAGAGATCTTGCCATGGATGGAGACCGAAGCAGGGGATTACGGAAGGGTAATGTTCGGCCATCTGCTTGACGAGGCCCCAGTCCCTCTGCAATGGAAGTAGAAGAAGAAGAACAACAACAACAACAGAGAGATGGATGGATCAAGAAAAGGGAGGTGGTGATTTACCTCGGAGACGCCGTTGACGGCGAATCGGACGACGCCGGAGCTGAGGGCGGCGCGGATGAGCTGCGGAGCGACGGCTGAGATCCTCCGATCCTGCAGGTGGCAGTGCGCGTCGAAGAGCCTCAGCCCCCTCCCCTCGATCGCTCCGCTCATTCCCTGTTATCTCGATCGAACAATAACTGCTACAATCTCTCTCTCTCTCTCTCTCTCTCTCTTTCTCTTGTAATAATATCAATATGGAGTAGTTATTTATTTACTTATTTATGAGGGAATAGTTACCAGGTTGGGCTGAATTAGGGCTCGCCCAAATATTTGTCGCCTTAATTTGGGCTTATAACCTGATCCGGTCCAATTCTACACCCTCTAATTCCACTTTAATAAAAAGTTAAATTATAAAAAAACTATTTAGTAAATATCCGCTTCTTCTTTTTTTTTTTTTTTTTTTTTTTTTTTTTTTTTTTTTCTTAACTTTTAAAATTTTATATTTTACTTTTTTTTTTAAATTCAAATTGATGTATTTAGCTCTCTCTATTCATTCATTTTTAATAATTTATACTGAATATATCATTGATATCACAAAAATATATTAAATCTTTTTTTTTTTTTTTCTTATAGAATAAGTAAGAATAATTTGATTAATTATTTTATCATCTCCATTAAAAATATATATATAAATTTTTGAAAGTCAGGAGAAAAAATAAAAAAATAATTTTTTATAATAAAATTTTCTATATTTTAACACTAATAAAATACCTCTAAAATTTTACTCAAAAAAAAATATATATTTGTTTAGCCAGCTACGAGATTGATAAGGCCAATCTCACCACAGTAATTCCATTTTCTTGTTAATGACTCATTTGGTATATATTCAGAAAGGTCAAATATTATTGGAGGAGAAGAAGTTAGGATGAAATTATATAATTTTTTTTTTTTCTCGTCCCATTGGGCGCGTTGAAAACAGCAACTTAGCCTTCAAAAATTTTGATTATATACCTAATAATTTATTTAATTTTAGTTATTTATTAGTTCTAAAAGGCTATTATTGCATGCAACTGGTGTATTTAAAGATTTGTGCACCACATTTTTATTCTGTATTGATTTTATCTGATTATTCCATCTCTACCGTCGATTGGATTATAGTTTCTTTAGTTAAAAGTTTAATAATTGAATTAACAATGTAAGATGCATTTCTTTAAAAAAAAAATTAAAAAATTTAGTATATGAACATCTAAATGCATCTGGTGCAGATAATTACTTTTAATATAACAAATCAAATTATTTAAAGATCGATCAAATAGTAAAATTAAAATTTTTAAATATTGATAGCCACATTGTAGTCTGGTTCAAACAACCTAGGTTACCATGAGGTGCTCAATATAGTATATATTTATTTTTTTTATGAAAATAAAACAGTTTTTATTAGATGCAATTTGGTTAGATATAATCAGAAATAATGCAATATAGTTGGAGATACATATGGTTGAAAATACAACAATATGTTGGATGTAGTAGAAAATGTATAAACTATAAATAATTTATTTAGTTGCTTACCGTTGAAATGCAAATTTATAAAATTTTATTATTATATATGTATATAATGGTAATAATATATGGAATCTAGAAAAAAAAATTATTAAAAAAATAATTAGGAAGATAAGTTTATTTTTTATTTAAAATTACTCTATCTAAAAGTTTCGATTAATTTGAATGTAATTTCAATCATTGCAATTGAGTCTCCTCTCGCAACTCCAATCATAGTCTGAATCTCTATATAATTATAATTACAGTACAGTTTTACACACAGAAGGAGGTACAGAGCACACGCAGAGCACGAATGTTTGTGAACAGTGACCCAAGCCCTCGTTTCTTGTCTTCGAAGCATATGCGGTTGCGTTCCAGCCAGATTGTCCACCAAGTCGCCGCGATGCTAGCCAGTTCCCTTCGCCCAAACGACCTTTTTTTTTGTTCACACACTTCCCACAGAAAATGAGCTCCAGGACAAGCTCGGACACCTACCTTGTTCGATAGCAAACTTACTAACAGGGAGCTCGTAAAATCGCACGCCACGAAGAGATGATCCACCGTCTCTAGTGCCCCTAGACAGAAGACGCAGTTGCTTGTTTCATTCCAGCCTATTTTCAGCAGCTGTTGGCACCCTCTGTCTCAATACAAGCCAGACGAAAATTTTGACATTCAGAGAGAATTTAAGTTTCCACAACTGTATGAAGCGCATGTCTGATTCGCCGCTGTCTTGATGAAAAAGATACATTAATTTGACTGTGAACACTTTCGACTTTGTCCAACACCACTTGAAGCCATCACTACTGTCAGTCAAATGTGTCCCAACAATCTTAACTTTTAAGTTCTGAATCAGGTCTTCTTCGTACGGTGAGCTTGGATTAAATCTCGAAAAAATTTTCTCCATCTCCAACCGTAAATTCCATAACACTCTTGCACCCTGTAGTTTTTGTTACGTACTGCACTGAAAATTTGGAGGAATTGGGTTAGGAGTGAGGAATCGCCTAGCTAAATATCCGACCAAAAACTCGTCCTATCCCCGTCTCCGACCGAGTGTGTGGCGCCGCATTTAAATAGGTTACTAGTTCCTAAGACGCTTCGCCACCACTGGGAGTAAGGTTTGAAAGAAGTCCCTTCCTTAAGCGGTCTCCTACGTGAATAGTATAATCTCTCAATAAGTGGGCACCATAAATTTGGTGCGGATGAAAAAAAATCTCCACCACCATTTTACCAATAGGGCTAAGTTCAAGTTCTCTAAATCCTTTACTCCGAGGCCCCCATCACTCCTATATCTGCAAATCACTTTCCAGCTAACCAGACACTGTCCCCCTTTGATGGTAGACCCTCATTTCCAGAAAAAGGCCCTCCTGAGTGCTTCGATACGTCGAATAACCCAAGTCGACGCTTTAAAACGGAGAAGAAATAAAGAGACAGATTCACAAGAATCGAGTTGACTAAAGTAAGTCTACCCCCCTGCAAGAGCAGTTTGGCGTGCCAATCTTCGATTCGTTTCTCGATTTTACTAATGATATCCCATCAATCCTCCTTTCTACAACCGCCTTTCAACAGCGGTAACGTCCCGAGGTACCTGATCGGTAACGCTCCCAATTTACACCCCAAAATCTCTGCGAGTCTCTAGCCTCTTTGTTCTTTACCACCAAGATAGAATAGTTCGGATTTGTTTCTATTTAATTTGAGTTCCGAGGCCCACTCAAATAACTGCCACACAAATCTAAAATTACGCATCTGTCTATCTTTAGCCTCACAGAAAAAAATCGTGTCGTCTGCGTACTGAATAATTACGATTTTGGTATCAATTATAGGTCCTATCCCATTCAACAATTATTACCAATAGCTCTAGTAAAAATATTTTTAATTTATAAGTACAATTTTTTTTAAAAAAATAAATTAGTTTCTCAGCTTTCAAAAACTTTTCGCCTCGGCAATTCAGAAACAGAATCGCCTTAAACTTTTTAAATTAATGTCAGCTGGGTGAGTGGGTTGCATCATTACAGCTTAGGAGTGGATCAGCACGCATAGTGTAACTTTTTGTGTCGGAAACGCAGAAAAGCATATGCGTGTACGGAGGAGTTCACGTGCAGGCGCATGATAGGATTCCCGTTCGATCTTTGGAAAAGAGATCCGGAACTCAGGCGAACTCAAACCTACGGTGAGTCTCTAATTAGCTTGCATCGTACTGCCCCATCACATAAGGAGCTTTCATCTTTTACACAATTACATCTCCGCTGAGAGAAAAATATTTAAAATATCACAGCCATATAGGTTGTACGGTATTTTTTAATTAATTAAATTATTTTTTTAGAATTTATTTTTTATTGAAAGTATGAAAATTTTTAATACTATTTGTTTAAAGCGGTATTCATACTGATGCCGATTATATAACACAGAATCTAAAATTTTAAAATAAATAATACAAGATACCGATTATATAACATAGAATTTAAAATTTTAAAATAAAATAATACAAAAAAAGATATTGAAAAGAATTAATACTATATCAATAAAAAATATTCAATTACACTCTCAACGATATATTTGATCTTATGCGGTCATATCTACCGTAATCCTAATTAATCTACGTCGATATATATATATATATATATATATATATATATATATATATATATATATATCAAATATATTTTTTATTTTGAATAATTAAAAATAAACTTTTAAATATTTTCGAGTAAACTCTATCTCTAATTAAATTTTAAATTAATTTTGAATAATTATTTCCAACATTCTTTCTTAATCCAAACTTAATCTTCAAGCTATAAGCATGTCCATACTATCATACTCAAAATTTTTACCACCTGTAATTCTGATTATTTATATCATTTTTAAATATCAACGAGTTTATCCAAAAATCTGGATCCAATATTTTGAATTTACTGATTTTAATATGCACGCTTTTTGCCATACCAAAAAATATTTTATTTTATATTTTTGTCTGTCTTTTTTTTTTTTATGAATATTTTTTTAATAATGTAAGAAAAGAAGTCAACAGTATAATTATTTCATTGTAAGAAATTTTTTTACTTATATCATTATTGTGATTTTTCTCGTTAGTCCGAATCTCACCGTTTTGATCATCGGCAGATTTTTCGTGAATCAAATCTTCTGTATATTCTTGATTAGGATTTTCTTTCCAAATCTTGTCATAAACTGGGATTTCTATATCTTCATCATAGGATTTAATTTCTTCTTCTTGAATTTTATTTTTTTTCTGCAAATCTTCTCTTCTAATTTTCGTTTTCACGCTTCTCGTATGGTTTTTATAGTTGAAGTTATTTCAAACAACGATAAATCTATTGCTTGAAAAATATATGACAAAATTTCTCTCTCTTTCTAAATTCTTTATTATTATTATTATTATTATTATTTTCATGATTTCTATTATCTATCACATTCCACAAATCTTGACATTTCAAAAAACAAGGAAGGGTGATTTTTCATCGTTTAAAGTTTATTTCATCGAACTTTGATAAACTAGGTTGAATAAATCAATCTAAATTCATAATAAAATTAGAAAAATCAAAACTAAGTTTCAAACTTGTACCTTCTTGTTTGAATGACGTCGTTTTTTTTTTTCTGACTTATTTGTCTAGCCCTATTGGCTATTTTGACAAGTTTTTTTAAATCTCTTCACGGTCTCTTCTGACTCTCTTTTCGTCAAGTGTCACAATCACCTTCTCTCGTGTGTTGTGCGGAGACCAACTTTTTCGAAATAATTTTTTATTTCGATTTCATCTGAACGTCACCTTTATTAATTTGCTACGAGTCGTTTGGCTTTGATGTAGCCATCTGATACACTAATTCTATATTCTTTTCAAATCTGTTGTCGTCTGGTTTAAAATTCGTTCAATACTTTTCGGCTCTGATACTGATTGTTGGAAGCGTGAGAAACTTTGATACTAATTTTTGAATGCGTTATTCATACTGATACCGATTATGTAAAATAAATTTTAAAATTTTAAAATAAAATAATATAACAAAAAATATTAAAAAAAAAATTAATATTTTATCAATAAAAAAATTTAATTACACTGATTATTATTTCGAATACTTATTTTATTATAAATTTTTAAAAACTATTTTAACTGTATTTTTTAAAAAATATAAAAAATATAATTAATTGAAAATATATAAGAAAAAAAAGCTAAGTGTACGCCTCATTTAAGGTTATATTTTACACCCCATTCAGGATGGAATGAATTTTACTCGTCAAGGTTATATTTTACACCCCATTCAGGATGGAATGAATTTTACTCGTCACTTCGAAGTAACGAGTGGATGAATACTCATCTTAGGATGGACTAGGTGTAGAATGTACATCCCAAATGGGGTGTACATGTATCCTAGCTCAATATATAATATGGTGTAGCTATTATATTATAAACTTCCTCCACAACAAGGACAGCGGGTCCGAATCTTTGCGTCTCCTCGCTCTGTTCTTGCTTTCAAAAAGAAATTTTGGAAGGGAGCGCCGACGAGATAATATTGGAAAAAAAATACTAAAAATGCTTCTGTTATGTCCAAAAAAAAAACACAGTTAAAACATTAGTAGGTAAAATAGGATGTTTCTGGCGCAAGTGATAAAATACTCGATTAATAAATATCAAATTTCAAACTTATGTATTTTATATTTTTAATTATTTTTTTAAGAGTAAAAAATAGTATGTTATTTATTTTGTTTTTTAAAAATAAATTTAGCTAAAATTATTCAACAATTTTTTTTTTTTTCAAAAAAACTTAGTCGAAAATTGTAGCTATTATATTTAAAACTTGAAACTTAGGTAGCAACTATTAAATTTTTTACCGTCTGTGCTAAAAAATAACTAAATTTAATTTTTAAAAAATAAAAAATGAAGCGAATAGCATATGCATTTTACAGAATTAGAACGAAATCATATGTGAATATCATTTTTTTTTATTTTTCGATGGAACTATATAAATATTTATTGTGATTGACTAATGACGAAATGCAAAATGTGGTGTTCCATACAAATTAATAATCTCTTTTCAAATAGAAGTCCCGTTTAGATGAATATGTGAAATTAAATCTTTAATTTTAAATTTGTTTGCGCATCGTTCGGACTAGTATCTTCTTACAATAATGTAACGCAGAAATAAGAATATAAAATTTACTTACTAAGAAACATGTAATAGCTAGAAAATTACTAATTTGTTATAAGGCTAAATTATACTTTTGGCTCTAAAACTATGAGGCGTATAACTCTTTAAATATCAAATTTTAATTTTTTATTTAAATTTTTAAAATTATTATAATTAAATTTTATAATTTAATATAGTTAAAAATAATTAATGATACAATAATAATTAATATACAATATACCATATTGATTCTATATCAGCAATCCGTAAGTCAATATTTAGTTAACTTAAAAGGTAAATTGTGCAAGTGAAATATGACAATCGAATAAAAAATATGATAAATTAAAGTTTAAAAATTAAGATACAAATCACGTGATAATCAGAGGACTAAAAGTGTAAGTTAGCCTTTGATATATCATTGGAGAAGTTATTTTAGTTTGAAATTTTTTTTATAGAAAGAGGGATCAGGGGTTAGCAGGGCAGCATGCATGCAGCCGCTGGAACACGCTGGCACGGTGGGGGCCTCTATCAGTGAAGAAAGCTGATCCCAAGTTAAAATCTTTATCCACGCCCGGGGACTTGAAATTTGGACGCGAGTGAAAATCAGAGGAATCATATCAGTACCAACAAAAAGGCTAACAAAAATAAAAATAGATAAAATCTTATACCACAAGCTGAGATTTAACTCCGTCAACATGATATATCTGATTAGAAAAAATTGTTCGAAAATATTAGTTTTAGTACAAAAATAAACGAACGATGTCGGATCATTAGCGCTAGTCATTAATTCCAACTCTCGAGCGAGTTGTTAGAAATATACAACTAATTCATTTAAAATAATATATATACAGTGTCTACGGACTCAAGTTAGTGTTATAACAAAAGCGGAAAAGATCTAGTTCGTTGGGCACGAAAATACCAAAAGAGAATCGAGAAAGAGAGAAGAAAAATAAATCACACAATATTTACGTGGTTCGGCCACTGGCCTACGTCCACGGGCGAAGACGGAGCTGAGACTTCCATTATAATCAAAGTGGTGTACAAAATATGCCTCTCTCACAAAACCCTAATCCCAAAATACACCCATACTCTTTCTCATCCGCCGCACCAAATAAATAGAATAATGGTATATTTATAATAGTGGCTAAATCCTAATACAATTAGGAATACAAATCCACTAAGATTAGGAATATTCTTAATAAGATTAGGCATAATCCAAGCTTACCTTAATTGGATAAGCTAAACAGAATAGGGTTAGAAAACCTACCGGTTTTAGAATTCGAGACATATCTAACAATCTCCACCTTGGCTTGAATTCTGTCTTCTCCACCAAAACCCTAAAAGCTCCTGAAAGTGCTATTGCACATGCAAACCAAATATACGGGAATTCTTGAATTTGGTCGCCTGACATAATGAGCAAAATCGTGGGGTTCTCTGAAGTGCTAATCTTCTCATTCTCCAGTTACGCCTTTTGCAACCTCTGCTGCATCAGAACGACAACTTGCCGTAGAGCGAAACTGCTGGAGCGATCAAACTTCTCGATCTCAAATTTCGTCGACGTCTTAAACACCCAAACGAAATCCGGCTCTGATACCAATTTGTTAGGACAAAAGCGGAAAAGATGTAGTTCGTTGGGCACGAAAATACCAAAAGAGAATCGAGAAAGAGAGAAGAAAAATAAATCACACAATATTTACGTGGTTCGGCCACTGGCCTACGTCCACGGGCGAAGACGGAGCTGAGACTTCCATTATAATCAAAGTGGTGTACAAAATATGCCTCTCTCACAAAACCCTAATCCCAAAATACACCCATACTCTTTCTCATCCGCCGCACCAAATAAATAGAATAATGGTATATTTATAATAGTGGCTAAATCCTAATACAATTAGGAATACAAATCCACTAAGATTAGGAATATTCTTAATAAGATTAGGCATAATCCAAGCTTACCTTAATTGGATAAGCTAAACAGAATAGGGTTAGAAAACCTACCGGTTTTAGAATTCGAGACATATCTAACAGTTAGTTTTCTAAATTTATTGTCATGCAGGCTCTGATACCACTTGTTTGATCATTGACGCTAACTATTAATCCCAAAAGTTCAAACAGTTAGAAGTACGCAACTAATTCATTTAAAGCATGCAGACAACATTCATAGATCTCTATCGGACTCAATATATTTGAATGCAAGGTTTATTATTAAACCTCTTGTCATTATGTTTATTATAAATTACAGTCTCATTCAATTTATTAGACTCATCCAATTCAATTTATTAATCTTATAAATTTATTACCACAAAATAAAAAAATTTATTAGAAAGCTGCCGCCATGTGTTTTTACCTGCGTCTCATGCATCCGGAAACTTTTCCCAGGAGAATCATGATCCCAAGTTAAAATCTTTATCATCGCCCGGGGAATTGAAATTTGGACGCGAGTGAAAATCAGATGAATCATATCAGTACCAACAAAAAGGCTAACAAAAACGAAAATAGATAAAATCTTATACCACAAGCTGAGATTTAACTCGGTCAAAATGATATATCTGATTAGAAAAAATTGTTCGAAAATATTAGTTTTAGTATAAAAATAATATAACGATGCCGGATCATTAGCGCTAGTCATTAATTCCAAACTCTCGAGTGAGTTGTTAGAAATATACAACCAATTTATTTAAAAAGATATATATACAGTGTCTACGGACTCAACTTGTTAGTTTTCTAAATTTATTGTCATGCAGGCTCTGATACCACTTGTTTGATCATTGGCGCTAACTATTAATTCCAAAAATTCAAACAGTTAGAAATACGCAACTAATTCATTTAAAGCATGCAGACAACATTCATAGATCTCTATCGGACTCAATATATTTGAATGTTAGGTTTATTATTAAACCTCTTGTCATTATGTTTATTATAAATTACAGTCTCATTCAATTTATTAGACTCATCCAATTCAATTTATTAATCTCATAAATTTATTACCACAAAATAAAAAAATTATTAGAAAGCTCCGCCATGTGTTTTTACCTGCGTCTCATGCATCCGGAAACTTTTCCCAGGAGAATCATGATCCCAAGTTATAATCTTTATCCTCGCCCGGGGAATTGAAATTTGGACGCGAGTGAAAATCAGATGAATCATATCAGTACTAACAAAAAGGCTAACAAAAACGAAAATAGATAAAATCTTATATCACAAGCTGAGATTTAACTCGGTCAAAATGATATATCTGATTAGAAAAAATTGTTAGAAACTATTAGTTTTAGTACAAAAATAAACGAACGATGCCGGATCATTAGCGCTAGTCATTAATTCCAAACTCTCGAGTGAGTTGTTAGAAATATACAACCAATTCATTTAAAAAGATGTATATACAGTGTCTACGGACTCAACTTGTAAGTTTTCTAAATTTATTGTCATGCAGGCTCTGATACCACTTGTTTGATCATTGGCGCTAACTACTAATTCCAAAAGTTCAAGCAGTTAGAAATACGCAACTAATTCATTTAAAGCATGCAGACAACACTCATAGGTCTCTATCGGACTCAATATATTTGAATGTTGGGTTTATTATTGAACCTCTTGTCATTATGTTTATTATAAATCACAGTCTCATTCAATTTATTAGACTTATCCAACTCAATTTATTAATCTCATAAATTTATTATCATAAAATAAAAAATTTAAATTTATTTTAACTCATAAATAAATAACCAACACAAATTTGAAGGTACAGAACATGATGGTTCCAGAATCATGCACTGGGTTTGGAGAGTAGTTTGCGGTATCCAAAAGTGATGGGCGGGAGAGAGAGAGAGAGAGAGAGATAGAGAGAGAGAGAAAGAGGGAGGGGGGACTATTTATTTTCTTTTGGCTGGTCGCGGGTGCCGCGAAAGAGCGGGGGAGGTGGGGGAGGGGGGGCAGTGGGTGGTTGAACTATTTATTTTCTTTTGGCTGGTCGCGGGTGCCGCGAATATGCAATTGTGAGGATGGGTTCATCATCATCATCATCATCATCATCATCATCATATGCAGATGGTGAGGATAGGTTGGTCAGGCATTTTCTCTCGTACCGAGAGTTGCCGCTTTGTCCGGCGTTGGAGGGTTCATCATCATCATCATCATCATCATCATCATATGCAGATGGTGAGGATAGGTTGGTCAGGCATTTTCTCTCGTACCGAGAGTTGCCGCTTTGTCCGGCGTTGGAGGGGACTCGCAACGCCAAATAGAACGCTGAAGACAAGAAACAGAAAGCGAAGTCTGCATATGACCCGGCCGTTCAAATTAGTGATTCCCCGGGAAAAATGCTTCCAGTCTTTTCGAAAGCCATATTACGTACTGCTCTACAAACCGTTTGAAATATTTGAACGGAAAATCTATTACTCACTTATCAAGTCTTTGAATTGTAAGATTATTAAAAATTAATATATTTGTTAATGGACTAGTAATGACTCTTAGCATAAAAATAAAAATATTTTTTTATTCATAGTAATTTAATGTTTTCACCATTCAGAATTTACAATGATTTTGCTACGAATCTAATACTCACCCGATTTTATGAATTATTAATCCTTAACCTGCTACGGTATAGATTGCTGTCTATTCTTACAGTATTGGCTGTTGGGATTTCACAACTAAAACATCAAATTAAATTTTTATCATGAATTTATTTCGTTGACAAATTAAATTTTCTTATCTTTTATCATTTTAGAAGACAATTTTGTTTGTCCATATCTCTATAAAATTTTAGATGACAACTTTCGCACCCACAAATTCAGTGCATCAAAATTATGAACACTTCAATCCAAATTCTAATTTAATTAGATTTTTACTCTAATTAATATTTAAATTTTAATTAATTTATCTATAAAAAAAAATTAAATATTAATTTTAATCCAGTAATAATTCAATTGCAAATCTAACCAAATCCAAATAGATTCCACTACTTCACATGCTTTTTACAACTATTCAACTCGAATTGAATTATAATTATTTGAATATTATCAAATAGAAAATATTATCATAATATTACAAAATGTAAACCAAACGAGGACGCGTTTGGTTCAAGATTTGTAAGTGGGTGTTTGACCTAATTTTTGAAAAATAATTTTAGATCCAAAAATAATTTTTGACTTAATAGAGCGACAATATCATTTTCAAAATTTGATTCTAATTTTTAGAATTTTTTTATTTTCAAGATCCAAAATGAGTACTTATAAATTTAAAATTAAAAAATTGAAAAACAAAAAAATAAAATCTAAATTTAAATTTTAAATTATGAAATTTAAAATTATAAATTTCAAAATTAAATTTTAATATTTTAAAATTAAAATTTATTATTTTAAAATAATAAAATTTTACGTTTAAAACATATAATTAATATTATAAAATTTTAAAATTTAAATTTTAAATTTTGAAATTTTATATTTAAAATTTATATTTTAAATTTTAAATTTTAAATTTTACATTAAAATCTATTTTTAAAATATTAATTTTTAATTTTATATTTTATATTTTAAATTTTAAATTTATATTTGAATTTTTAATTTTATATTTGATTTTTTAAATTAAAATTTTTAATTTTAAAATTTAAATTTAAAATTTCACATTCAAATTTTAAAATTTTAAAATTCAAATTCAATTTTGAAATTTCTAAATTTAAAATTTAAATCCTAATTTTAAAATTTTAAAAATAAAAAATAAAAAATTATATTTTTAAATTAAAATTTTTGTTTTTAAAGTTTAAATTTAAAACACATTACTTTTTTAAAGTTCACAATCCAAACAGTAAAAAACAGAGTAATATTTTTATACAGTAATAAAATTTTCAATATATGAGCTATGCTACATGTACACCCCTTTGGGGTGTACATCTGCACCTAGCCCATCCTGGGATAGGTATTTATCCACTCGTCACTTTGAAGTGACGACTGGAATTCACCCAGCCTAGGATAGGTGGGGTGTAAGATGTACACCTCAAATGAGGTGTACACTTACCTTTTTCCTTTATGTAAAATTCAAGTACTCTGGATCCTGATAAACAATGTCAGTTGTTAAATTTAATTAACTGATTAAATTAAATTTAATTAACCGATTAAGTTGGTTATGATATAAACTTTCTCATTGCTACATGGAGTAATGTGTGTATGCGCATGAAGCCTAATTAATATGCGGTCAGCTTTGTATTCTTGAAGCATCCGACAGTATTAGAGAAGTGCATGATGATTCGTATCAAAGCCTTCATTTTTTATTTAAATATGAGTACATAAATAATTTATAAAATCAACATTTTGAATGACCTGTAGCGATGCATGCGTAGAGTTCCATCTCACATCCTTATTTGAAACTAAAGGGACCGTTACAACCAACGTAACTGGTTTGAAGCTAAAAAAAGGAACAGTTATAACTAACGTAACTGGTTTTTGTCATATGACTAGGAATGAGTGTTTGGTAGTTGATGCGCAACTTTCATGTATTAATTACATGTATCATCAGTATAATTGCTACGGAAATATTAATGATGACAGAGATGGTTTTACTGTATATAGAATAAATTTATGTAACTTATTTTGCTTCATAATAGCTAAACTTAAGTTTTCAGAATAAAAATTAATTATTTTGTAATCAAATGTTGATTTAATCAAATTATGCTACATGTACGTACGATTTGTAATTATAATTAAGTTTCGCAAGTGCCAAATACTTTTAATATAAATTAGCCAAATGTTATCAATCTAATTAAACTTTTCGTATTTAATTTCTACTTAGTTAGCTAATTTTTATAACTTTCTAATATGAAAGAGAT
Organism: Tillandsia fasciculata; assembly: GCA_029168755.2. Classification (NCBI taxonomy): domain Eukaryota; kingdom Viridiplantae; phylum Streptophyta; class Magnoliopsida; order Poales; family Bromeliaceae; genus Tillandsia; species Tillandsia fasciculata. The sequence continues at coordinate 718,575 of CM054931.1, forward strand.
GTAGAATTAGCGACTAGTGTGAAAACAATAAAATTGTTAGAACTTTCAATAAAAATGAATAATAAAAATAAAAATACGTACAAAAATAAAAATTCTAAATTATCAATATGGGATCAGGTCATCCGTCCTATTCATTGTTACGGGCATGAATCGCACAATCACTAGCTCTTTGAATAAAATGAGTAAATATACATGTGCGAGTATAGTAAATAGTTAAATAGTTAAAAATTCGAAAATCCCTCTGAACAAGAAGAATCTTACTTATTCAAGTAGTGAACAGCTATGTGGCATAAACATTTGTAAGTGCTATGAAAAGCATCGAAACTTTGTCTCGTCATGGCTAAGTTATAAGTTACTCCACACAGTACACAAACTGAACCTCTTCACCATCTATAAATATGGTGCATTCACCACATCTCTCTCTCTCTCTCTCTCTCTCTCTCACTCTCTCTAGTAAGGGTTAATTAGATGAAGAAGCTCAAATCCTCTTTCAAATCCTTCCAAGAAGCCATCACAAGCGTAAAGCGTATGAACCCCATATGCATACAAGAGTTTAGAACAGACTCCTTTAGGGATGATGGTCAAGATTACTCCAACACAAACTGCATCTACTCCACCTCTTCTTCTTCCTCTTCATATGGCCTTTCCAAAACCGTCCATTTTAGCCACAAGCATACAAACTTAGAGAAGAATCTCCACAATCACAATTCCACCAACACAGCCATGAACCACGAGAGGTTCTTCTTCTCCCCCAGCAATACCAAGTACATAATGGAGGAGTCCAAGAAGCTCAAAGCCGAAGCGGTCGCGGTGAATGCCAAGTTATCTTTCTTTAAGGAGAGTGTGATAATGGAGATGGTGTCGAACGACCCTTACCGGGACTTTCGAGTGTCGATGAAGGAGATGGTGGAGGCGCACAGGCTGAAAGAGTGGCCGCAGCTCGAGGAGCTGCTGCATTGCTACTTGAGTTTGAATGAGAGCAAGACTCACAAGATTATAGTGCTTGCTTTTGTTGATTTGCTCATGCACATCATGTCCCGGGACAAAGAAGGCTTCTCCGCATCATCCCCCCTACCTCGACATTGATTTTTTTAGGCAATATCATGATGAGTATAAACTTCTTCAACTTCTTAAGTTGATTGACTATATATTCTAGTACAGAAAGGGGAGGAAAAGAAGTGCCACATCAAGACTGCTCGCTGGGTCCTTGCTGTCGGGTATAGTGCTGATAGATGAAGAATTATCTAAACAGTGTTTCTATAAGAAAATATGATGTTAAATTATCTTCATCAGATTCTTTCTACAATAATAGCAAGAGAATTAACCTAATTGGAGCTTAGGGTTTAGGGCTTACGTGCTTTTGGCTTTCAAAATTTTTATTTTTGCTTGCTAGTCCAACAAAAGTAGAGGACTTCTTTTGTTTGTCAAACTATATATCGGATATCACTATTGCTTACAGCAGAAGCAAAAGTAGTATTACCAAACAAATTAATGCTAGTTAAGTGAGTATTTAGCTTTTTTTTAGAGTCCATCAACAAGTGGCAATGCAATTGCGACGTACAATGTTTGGTAGCACTTGCTATCGCGGCATTACGAACGTGCCTAAACTAAAGAATTTACATAGATACCCTATATGGGTCTAGTTAATTTGTACTCCAGTCATCTACTTGATTTAGTCCACAAGGAGCTAGCTAATAGCTGCATAAATAGCTGCATATATATATATATATATATATATATATATATATATATATATATATATATATATATATATATATAACCTAGGTTACTATGTTATTAATATTTTTAGTCATTGGATTAAATAATGTGTGGTTGGAATAATAGTAGATCTCTTGGGTTTAATGGGTGGTTGAAAAAATAGTAAAATTTAATGAGTAAAAATGATCAAAGGAGTTGATTAAAGGGTAAAAAACTTAATAGCACCAAGTGTTTGGTTTTATCGATCGATAACATAGTAGCCGGACTATATATATATATATATATATATATATATAGAGAGAGAGAGAGAGAGAGAGAGAGAGAGAGAGAGAGAGAGAGAGAGAGAGAGTTCGGCTATCGTTCTTGTAAATGTACTAATCACTTGGTGCTTGTAAATTTTTTACCGTTAAATTTATTCTTTTAATTAATTCTATCCGTTAGATCATACTATTTCACCAACCATCCATTAATTCCTATGGATTCACTATCATTCTAACTACTCATCTTTTTATCCAAAAGTCAAAAACTCATAAGAACCGCTAACTTGGTACTTTTACAAATATAATAGCTCAAATATATATATATATATATATATATATATATATATATATATATATATATATATGTTATCGATAATACTAAATTATTGATAGTATTAAATTTTTATTTCTTAAATTAAAAAATGTACAGCTAGAATGATAGTGGTTCATTAAATATAATTTAGAATATTTAAATTTTTAAAAATTAAATTTTATAATTTTTTAAAATTATAATAAAGTCCATCAAGTGATGCGTACTTTCACCTTTCAGTTTCAACATTTTTAGTTCCCGTGCATGCCACTGCATGTATAATGGTTTGTGCTTGTTAAAACAATTTGAAACTGGGAGCAATAATTTACTTGAACTGGAACATGATCACCACATCCAAAGAACAGGCAAAATCTGAAGTGTCCATCAAAAGCAATGTAAGGTGACACGGACGGGAGTATTTAAACTTGGGCAAGGACCATGCACATTTGGCTCGGCTTCTTATTGATCGATCTGGTTGGGGTTGTTGTGGTGGGGGGTGGGGAGTTGGAATACTCTGTAGCACTCGTCCTGTTCCCTTCTGTTCTCCCATGTGAGCATGGTCCAAATTAAAAGCGTGCCCACGTACGGTGTCCTCACGTGTAATTGCTCCTCCTCCTCCTCTGGAACGGGATGCAACAGAGGGTATATATAAGTGTACATTCTATGAGGGGTGTACATCCTACACCCTATTGCATTCTGGATGACCAATAAAATTCACCACACTTCAGGATGGAATGGAATATAGAATGTACATTTCTTATGGGGTGTACATCTAGCAAAGCCATGCAACAAATTGGGTCTAAGCAGCTAAGCAGGTGGGTAGTTGTTTGGCTGTGACACCTTACCTAAAAAGAATATATTTGATAGATTGGACGGCTCACTTCTCAAGTTCAGCACTCTCAACATTTTTCAATTCGTGTTAGAAATGTAAAATAATTAAGTTTCAAATTTAGAATTTATATTGTTAGCTATTTATTTATGGGTTAAAATAGGTCCAACGTCCTGCCCCATGATAATAGACCCAGGAGACTAATAAGTTGAGTTGGGTGAGCCTAATAAGTTGAGTGGGGCTGCGGTCCACAATAAACCTAACGGCAAGAGGCCCAACAATAGACCCAACGTCCAGATGGGTTGAGTCCAGTCGAGACCCGTGGGCGCTGTGTCTGTACACTTTAAGTGAATTGGTTGCGTATTTCTAACAGCTCGAGCTTTTGGGATTAATGGTTAGCGCCAACGATCCGACAAGTGGTATCAGAGCTAGTGGCACGGATTCGATTCCCACACGGTGCAGGTGTTGGAGGGGAGATTGTTGGCTATTTATTTATGGATTAAAATAAGTCCAACGTCCTGCCCCGTGATAATAGACCCAGGAGACTAATAAGTTGAGTTGGGTGAGCCTAATAAGTTGAGTGGGGCTGCGGTCCACAATAGACCTAACGGCAAGAGGCTAATAAGTTGAGTTGGGTGAGCCTAATAAGTTGAGTGGGGCTGCGGTCCACAATAGACCTAACGGCAAGAGGCCCAACAATAGACCCAACGTCCAGATGGGTTGAGTCCGGTCGAGACCCGTGGATGCTGTATCTGTACACTTTAAGTGAATTGGTTGTGTATTTCTAACAGCTCGAGCTTTTGGGATTAATGGTTAGCGCTAACGATCCGACATATATTACTATTTATAAAGTACTTAACTAATTATGCTAAAGACATCTAAATAGAAAAAAATTAAATGAAGGTAGGAGCATAATCAAGAGCACTGAAATTTAAGATCATCTTCTGCTTTAAAACATATTTTATTATTATTTGAAAAATTAATATAATAGAAAATAGACTCTATAATATATAGTAATAAATTTCTGAAAATTTAATTTAATTATTACTGACTTTACTCTTCGGGTGGTCCATGATATATCATTCATAATTGATTTCGCCAATTTAGATGGATATTTCCCCCCCCACCCGGGTACTGTAGATCATTTGTTTTGTTTTTTTTTTTTTTTTAGCTTACTGGGTGGCTCGATCTCAAGATTCTCGACATATATAGATATTAGTTTTTTTTAAAAAAAAATTATTTTTCCCTTAAATTTGGGAACTCAACCATCCTATTTGCAGACAGCCTGTATTTATTTATTTATTTATTTGCTAAATTACAGCAAGAAATTAAGTTGGAGGACGAAATATTTCAGATTAGGCCTTTGAATATAATTTTGTCACTAACATGGTCTAAACCTAGTTCACTAACATTTTCTTTCTTACAATACTTAATACCTATTCTATTGGGCCTAATTTCAAACTTTAACAAATAAATCAAAGATCTTATAACCGTTGCCTACTAGGCCCAGAAAACATAATTTGAGCTTTTAGTGTATATAATCTTTATAGATCCCATTCTTACTCCCCTTTTAATATATATATATATACCCTATATATATATATATATATATATATATATATATATATTTTGCCTTTCAGAAATAATGATCTCACAAGTAGAGCGCTTGATAAATATAAATAAAATAACTCCAAGTTTTTGCTACAGTAGAGAGCAATAATTAGATTCCGAGACTCAATAGCTAAAATTTTGATTAAGTACTTGGACAAAACAAATTGCATAGCACTACTTCTTGTCGTAGACCAAATAAGCTCATAGTGTGCTCCAGTAATCTCGAGTGGAGTTCATAGTTACATTAGAATTCTTCCTACAAAATTGACAAATATTTTCACTACGAAGGAGATGTCGCATTCTTCTCCAGCCATATATGTCACTAGTTGGTTGTCCCCTTGTCCCTTCTCCATGCGAAGTTAAAGTTTCATGATGCCCTCTCCTTTACGAGTTCACCATGTAGGACACTGTTGAGCCACTTACATGAAAAATATCCGATCGAGACTCCATTGATCCTCATCTTTTGGAGAAGAAGACACATTATTAATTCAAAACCTGAGGTGAGGGAGCATTTAAATTTTTAACCAGGGCTCTTCATCATACCAGTCAATTTCTATTCACAGCTAATTACCACAAGTAGAAATTTTTGTACACTTTATATTTTTCTCCTGCATGTATAGGCCAATTCGTACTGTGTTGGTGCATATTGAAAAAAATATTCTACCTGCTTATTCTTTGATAGATGATAGATCGAGAGGGTAAAAATGTACTTGAAAATATGTAGAATTTATGCTAAAAAAAAAAAAAAAAAAAAAAAGAAAATATGTAGAATTTATGCTAATATTATTTTTTTTAACGTATATTATAGGTAAAAATATATAAAATTTATTTGAATTATAAATTATTTTGAATCAGTTATTTAATTTTTAAAAATTTTAATTTTATTATTAAATCTTTCAGTTCGCTTAATTTGAGTTAGTAAATAATATTTTGATTTTAAAATTTAAATATTTTATTTATTTTTAAAATTTTAGCTAGTATATTTTATATAATTTTCGTAACTATAAATTTATAAAAATAAATAATTAGCCTAAATTTCGAAGTCACAATATCATGGACCGGCTCAAATCCAACAAATTAAAATATTAGGTAGCAAAATTAAAATTTTAAAAGATTAGACAATAAATTCAAATATATATATAAAAAGAAAGAACAATATTTTTGATCTAAAATTTTAGTAATATATCATCATATTAATTTTAGATCAATTCAATCACTAGGCAAATAATATCGAAAAATTACAAAATTTATTTTCTAAATACTTTAAATATTTTAAATAAAGTCTAACTAAACCAATCATTGATTTAAAAATTCCAATATCGAAAACAACTTATAAATACGAATATCTGCGTACTTATAAAAACATATTAGCCACACACTCTCTCTTTCTCTATATATAATTTTAAAATTTTAATTTTACTATATAATTCTACAGTAGTTTGTAAATAGCTATCCTTAGACGGATAAATATATAGATATATGCGGCATATATTATTTCAGTAGAGTACTTAGAAAGCTATATCTATTCTTGAATAAGGGTATGTAATTTGGATGTACAGTAAAAAATTATTATAAAATTTATAAATTGTAATTTTAGTCTAATTAAATAAAATAAGAAATCATGTAAATCTAAAAAAAATTATTATTTCAAATTTTTAACTATTTCAATGCATATTGTACAATTTTATAAAATTTCTTTCAATTTAAAATTATAAAAAATAAAAATAAAAATATTAATTTTATATTTTAAAATTTTAAAATTAAAAATTTTATAATTTAAAATTAAAAGTTAAAATTTCAAATTTAAAATTTAAACCCTAATTTTAAAAATTAAAAATTAAAAATTAAAAATTTTAAATTTATACTTTTGTGTTGAAAGTTTAAATTTAAAATTTTGAAATTTAATGTTTAAAATTTACCATATCTTAAGGTGAGGAGCCCAAGAATTGTGAAATTCTTTTTCTTTAGTCATAATGAATTTTTACTTACTCCATTTTTTTAAAATTATATTTGAATCATCCGAATACTTCATAAAAAAAAAAAAGAAAAAAATATTATGGATATGGCATATAATTTAACTATATTATATTTTTTGATGCATCCAAACGGATCCTAATAAGTGTATGCTTCTAGGTATAAAAATTTAGCAATAACATTATATGAGGATTCCTTCCCCTATGGTGCAGCCAAACGGACCCTCAGTGTATGCTCCTGGGTATAAAATTTAGTAATAATATTATATGACAATTCCTTCACCTATGAAAAATTATAAAATTGCGCTTTTAGTTCTAATTAATTTTATTGACACTTTCTAAATTTTCAATAATTTTTAATTTGGGTTTATCTAGTTAGTTAAATTAAAATTGTTGTTAAAATTTAATAATTCTATTAATTATTAGCTATTTTTTACTTTATTGGTAGAAAATTTTATTTAATACTATCATGTTGGTATATTGGCTTAAAGGACCAGCATAGCATAAGCTTGATTAGGTTGTGTCACAATCGAGATTCGTGGATATTATGTATGTATGTTTTAAGTGAATTGATTGCGTATTTTTAAAGCATGCGAAAATCGAATTCGTGACTTTAGTTTTAATATTACTTATCGGATCGTTGGTGTTACTCATTAATTCAATAGATCGTTGGCACTAATCATTAATTTCAAAAACTCGAACTGATAAAAATATACAATTAATTTATTTAAAGTGTATATATATAACGCCTATAAATCTCAACTGTGACTCGTTCTGACCAATTTTTTGCCATTTCGACCGTAACTCGTTCCACCCTAATCTCACGTTATTTTGGACATAACTCGGTCCAACCTCACCTTTTATTGGATGATCGAATACTGTTGGTGTAAATACACAAAATAGAGGTTAGACTACAAAAATATATGAAAAGTATCAACGAGTCGATCAAGCCGAGGCACGGATATCTCGCTCTCTTTAAGGAGATTCAAGCCCTCTGCGGTAGGCAAAGCCTTCGAACCGATGCAGCAGAACACTGACTTGTCCCCTCCAGGATACAACGGCTCGACCCTCGTCGTGTGGCTTCACCAACTCTGCACAAGTAGATGAGCCCAAAGCTCCACCAAAAGAACACCTTTTCTTTGACCTCTTTTCTCTCTCAAATTAATTAGTTATTAGTTTCTTGTTTGTGTGTTGGTATGTCACAAGAGAGTGAATTAGCTCTCTATTTATAGGATTGTAAAGCCTATAGGTTACAAGTTATATTTATTAACCTTTTAAGTATGAGAGTTATAGGTATAAACTTTTCTTTCAAAACCACAATAGGTTACAACTAATTAAATTCATAATTAGGAGTTAGCTTTTTTTTCATACGAGTTCATCAACAAAGTTTTGTTAACAATGAATGAGTAACCTCAATTAACTTAATGCATTGTTAGGTTATAGGAATAAATGCATTACATATACAAATGTTAATTCATTTAATATAAAATGTTACAACATTCCCCCACTCATTTTATTATTAAAGAGAGTTCGACGGTCAAAGAGGGATCGTTATACATAAATGAAGGTGTGCTCTGCATTGAACCTTCACTTAGTGAAACAATGATCTCTACTCCAGAGCCAGAGTGGTCTCAGACTTGAACTTTGGCTGCTTAAGAGAAATAGAGCGTCACTGCTCACATATAACAATCCAGGTGTTGACATGAGCTTTACTAGCTAGCACGTTACGGCCTTGTGCTTATCCTGATTTTCATGAGCATTTTTGAGAAAAAGCCTATTCTCATAGAAAGCGGCCCCACTTCCATGCTCACATAGGTGAAATCCGTCAAGGGTGCTCCTGTAATTCTGACACCCTGCTCATAAGAGCCACAGACTCCATTAAGAGTGTAATAACTCAACCCTCATTTCATTACAGGATGAATGCACTCACATCATAGGGATAGGTAAATATTAGATCATGTAGATCTATATGTCACGCCCCGGAACCCGGGCTCGTCTACAGATCCGCCGTGCACACGAAATTTTCCGCGTACACGAAGCGCTGGTAACCTGCTCAGATATAATCTAACGATAAAAGAGCATAATACAGAGCTGAAATAGGAGAACCACATAGTATCTCAGACTGGGACTACAAATAACACAGTAATAAGTACAATAATCTCCCAGCTCACCAAAATAGTACAACCAGCTGGCTAACGCCAGACCCAAAATAAAAGGGGAATACCACAGTCTGAGTGAAGGGTACAGCCTCTATCTACAGCTCTCAGTCTCCCAGGAGATCTATCTATTCGGCGATCCCCTTACCTCGATCCGCTGCCGATGGCCTAGCAGCTCCCGCAGATGACTCTGCAAAATAAGGGAGAAGGAAGAAACAGAAAATAACAATGGGGGTGAGAACTATCAGATAAACCAATAGCCTCCCCTAGTGGGTAAAAACCTCAACTCTGACGCACCCACTAGGACTACTAGAGGCAAAAAGGGAAAAGGTGAAGTGGTAGGATAAGTATGGTACTGAAACAGTAAAACTACCACTACTATGCCTCTACTGCGGTACTGGCTTTCAAAACTGTATGCATGCATCAGTAAACAAAAGCTGTCCAAAATAACCCAATCCGTCATCTGATCCACAATCGGTACTGCCTGCTCCGCTCTCATCATCGGGCAAAAATCCGCGCCGACGTGATAGCAAAACTGTCAACAACTGTCTGGCCCCAGCCTCTAGAGTGGAACTCGAGGGGAGCGACCCACACGAGTAAAGCATCACCGGGCAACAACCGCGCCGGTATGATAAGTCTCAAAAGCAGGACTGGATCATGACTATGATCAAAGTGGGAAAAACCATCCACTAAAGAAGCCTGATACCCAATCAGATGCAATAGTACTCAATAAGTGGGAAACATCATCCACTAGAGGAAATCCAACCCCCAGCTAATGCAAAATAAACCAGGCTCAACCCCTATCTGATGCAAGGACAACATCTGGTCGACCGCCTACCGTCCGCGGTCACCGCAATACCCCACAAACCCACAATCTAATGCAAAATAAACCAGAATCAACCCCTATCTGATGCAAGGACAAACATCTGGTCGACCGCCCACTGTCCGCGGTCACCGCAATACCCTATAATTCCACAATCTAATGCGACCTTGGCTACACTATCCCAAACCCCTGCTCACACTTGAGCAACAACATATGAATGCAAAGGACAACAATGAAAACATGTTCAAATCCCAATATGATAGTGTAGCGATAAATAGTGGCCTTACCTGATGTCCGGGCATGCATGCAACTGTCTTTATTTAAAAAGTTGTAAAATAGTGTCAAAGGTTTAAAACAATTGATTTACTGAATAAAAGTCATTTGCATGCGAGATCATAGCCTTTGTCTCAATCACAGTGTCCCAATATAAGTCATCATATCTTTTGTGGGGTTATATTAAATTTTAGGGGAGTTTGTCCCAGCGGTCCTTGTCATTTGTCATATTAATTTGTCCCAATGGTTCTCATTAATTGTCCTGTTAGTTGTCCTGTTAGTAGTCCTGTTAGTAGTCCTGTTAGTAGTCCTGTTAGTAGTCCCAATGGTTCTCATTAATTGTCATATTTGTATGTCCCAATGGTTCTCATCAATTGTCACATTATTTTAGGGGATTTCTAGTAATCCCAGTGAGCTTGTCAAAAATGAGGTAAGCAACAACCGCCCACCTCGAGCAGCTCAAACAACACCCCAGGTAGTCTCCTGGTTGTCCACAGTCCTCAAAACCTGCAAATCAACGCTCCCGGTATAAATACAAACCCCAAAAAGTACATTATTTGCTGTTTTTCAGACAGCACGAGAAAAGAGGAATTTTTCACCTCTAAAAAGAGCTCCTAAAATCCCAGAAAAATCACGGTTGCGTTCCTCGCGAAGAGTAGATCAAAATCGACTCTTTAAACGCCTCGATCTGACGCTCCTACGTCAAGATAAAAATCGGAGAAGTCGGTGCTGTCCAAAAATTACCACAGCAAAAAGGGGGGTCAAAGAGGACCTAAAAACTGTGCCAAAAGTACGAAACAGAGCAAAATGATCAACACGGAAATCGAAGCCCTACCTCTTACGGTCGCGCTGCCACAAAAATCGTCCAAAAATTCCACCCGGTTAGCCCGCAGTGAATTTTCGACGGAACTGCGACGGGAAATGGGCCTAAAAGAAAAATCGTCGCAGTGCGCCGCGTCGCAGATAACTCACAATCTGTAACTCCAGAAATTCTGAGATTCTAGAGAGAGAAAGAAGAGAGAGAGAGGAAAAACTTTTGTATTTGGCACTTTTCCTGATTCTCTCCAAGGCTCGCAAAACGAGGCACCAATGAGAGGGGGTGGGGACTCTCTTATATAATGGGCCAAAAGGGAATATTCCCACAAAGGATCGGATCCGAACACGAAACACCAAAACGGGCCAACCAAAACGCGCCACGCGTTGCCCGAACAGGAAACAGCCGGTGCAAGGGCCACTGGGAGGCTGCCACGTGTCCCACGTGGTGCACATGGCCGGTCGCGCGCCGGGTCTTCCGGATCCTGTCAGCCAATGGGGTGCCGCCACGTGTCATCCATCTAGATGCTTCTAGAAGCCGGCCATCCAATGGGGAAGCGACACGTGGCAAGGGGAATGTTCGGTGCTCCCGGTGCACGCCAGGCCCATGGACCGCGCACCCGAGCCCTGCCCGCGCCTGCCCGCGCCTGCCCGCGCTGCGCGCCTCCGCGCTCCGCCGCTGCGCCGCTGCCCGCCGCCGTGCGCCGCCGCCCGCCGCCGCTCGCCGGCGGCTGCCGCCGGCCGGAACAGTAATTCCGGCCGGCCGGGTTACTGTTCCGGTGAACAGTGCCGATGTGCCGAAAAATTAAGCGAATATACCGTTTCGATCGTTTTCGCGCGCTGAGTCCAAATACGACGTCCGTTTCGCCAAATTCTCATCCGAAATTTTCCAAAAAGCTCCCGGAAAATCCCATTTGCTCCGATTTTCGCGCAGAGTCAATTAAAAATATCCAATTTCGTTTCTACAAGCTCCGTTGCACAGTACAAGCCTTCTACAGTCACTATTAATGTTACGGAGGTTCTGCGGGGGTCCGGATCATTACATTCTCCCCCACTAAAAGAGTTTCGTCCTCGAAACGAGACTAAACAATAATACTCAGTCCGACGTCTCGAATAAGTAGGGGTGAGCATCCCTCATCTCCGACTCGAGCTCCCAAGTAGTCTTGCGCTCGTCATGATTGCCCCGTTGGATTTTCACCTAAGGAACGGCCCGATACGCTCCAATACCTCAATGGGTCTAATATATCGGGGGCTAAGTTTCCCACGAATGCCGAATCTCCTGATTCCTTTGGACGGCGAGGCTTTCAGGAATACATGATCTCCAACTTGAAATTCCAAGTCTCGTTGCCGAACATCGGCATAGCTCCTCTGCCGGCTTTGGGCGGTCTGAAGATACATCCGACTCGCTCGGATCTTCTCCTCTGCCTCAAGCAATACGTCTGGTCCCAAGGTCCGCCTCTCGCCCCCATCACTCCAAAAAAAAGGGGTGACCGACACTTGCGTCCATACAACGCTTCAAACGAAGTCATCTGAATGCTCGCTTGAAAACTGTTGTTGTACGCGAGCTCAGCCGAGGGTAAGTGTCGAATCCACCCTCCGCCGAAATCCAAGATGTATGCTCTTAGCATACCCTCCAAGATCTGCATAATCCGCTCTGACTGCCCATCAGTCTGCGGAGGAAAAACCTTACTAAACCTGAGTTTAGTCCCCAAGGCTCAAATCTTGGGTCTCTAACGGATACAAAATAGAGGCGGGCTCTTAGATAACCGCACCACCTCAATTAAGTACAGCAGGACTAACCGCTCAAGAGACTAAGTAGTCTATACCAGCAAATGCATCCGCTCCTCCCAGGGCACCTGGTAATCCAATCCTCATGTCTACGGCACTAATGCTCGATCCGAGTACTTCTGTACTCCTGAGGTTCCTAAAAATCCCCCAAATGATCACTTTGTCTAATTCCCGGTAATTCCTTACAATGCCGAAGTGAACCTACTTCCTACATTTCAAAAAGCACCGGCGCCCCGTAGGCCCCAAGCTATGCTAGCCAAAAACAGTTCCGCACCCAAAGCGAAACATCCGCCTCGCTAGCGAAGTCAAAACTTCAGAGGCAAAGAAAGCCCTGCGGCAACCCCGGCACACAGACCTCTCCTGGCCTGGCTCCCCAAAAGATCGTCCTCGCAGCACAATCAACCGCCGCGAAAAGGGATACTGAGCCAGCCAGTTTATCTATGTACCATGATCAAGTCCCGCAGCTGAGTCATGACCATCTGGTCTACTGGCATAATCCAGGACTCATCTGCACCGGTCAGGACCAACGACACACCTCCATGTGCTAAAAGATCGGGAATACGTACCTCCCGTGCATAAGGTGACCGTCCTACCCCTAACCCATACAATGAAGTAAATGTACTCCTAACGCATGTCTAGCATGCTCAAGTGCAATACAATGCCAAATCTAATGCCAAAAAGCAAAATAATTAATAATACCTGCCACCACATGGTCGGCTGCTGCAAAGTCCTCCACCTGAGCGGCATAAACCCGACCGCTCTGAGCTGGCGGCGGGTGATCAGCAGGGTAAAAAGATGGGGATCCGCTTACTGGAGCATAAGGCCGTTGAGCTGACGACCGTTGCTGAGATACGAAGGGAGCCGAAACTGAAGAAGATGCTGCTGGGGTCGAAAAGGGGCATGAAGCTCGAACATGGCCTGACTGTCCACATTTATAACAACGACCCCACCTCTGATCACAGGTGTGTGACAAATGAGGTCCTCCACAGAATATACATCTGTCTCTATCGCGAAGTCGTGGCTGTCCTGACTGCTGCTGCTGATGTTGCGGGGGTCTCTGGGATCCACCAGGCCCTCGCTGCTCTGAACGTCCACGGCCCGTGAACTGAGGCGGTGGCGGTCGGGGCGGCCTCCAGGAACTGGCCTGTCCCTCGTCGTGCTGTGCTGGCCGCTTTTTGTCAGAACTCTGAGCGACCAAGCCCCCACGTCTGGCAATGACGTGGTCTCCCCTTTCAACCCACTGTGCATGCTCTGCTGCCTCCTCCAAGGTCTGCAGCCGCTGAGCGTGCACCAAAGTATAGGTTTCTGGGCGCAGGCCCGACTCAAAGAGCTCCACCTGGTGCGGTCCGTCCCTGGCGACATAGGGTACGCAGTTGAGCAACCGCCTGAACTCTTGAAAGTAGTCCAATGCTGTCCGGTCGCCTTGCTGAAGATTCTTCAAATCATCTTCTAGCTTTTTCTTCACACTTGTGGAAAAGTACGTATCCAGAATCATCTTCTTAAACTCTGCCCAGGGTAGCTGTCGAGTGATCCGAAACTCCAGGGGCTCCACCCGACGCCACCATGCATCAGCATCCCCGTCTAAACAGTGTACAGCCATATGTACCCTGTACTTCTGGTCTATGAAGAAGTCCCGGAATAACTTCTCCATTGACGAAAGCCAAGTCCCAATCTCCCAAGGCTTAGTATCCCGCCCTGAAAACCTGGGCGGTCCCCGCTTACAGAACTGAGTAAGTTTGTCAGCAAACTCCTGCTCCTCTGCAGAAGTCAATGGCCGGATTGCTCCCTGAGCAACAGGGGATGCCGGGGTCACTGGTACAACTGGGGGATTCACGGCAGGGGAAGAAGGTACGGGAGAATTCTCCGAGGGTGCTACAACAGGCTGCGCCCTCTGTTCTAACATCTGCGTCAGCCGGCTTATGGCCTCCTCCTGACGCCGCACGGCCTCTGACATCTGGGCCATCAGAGCCTGAAGCTCCTGCACCTCACTCTGCTGGCCCTGCTCGGACTCCTCCGGCTCGGGCTCAGAGGAAGAAGGCTGCGAACGCGTCAACATTCTACGTTGCGGAGGCATCCTACCACAAGAAACCACACTCAGTATCATCACCCCACACGACCCAATCCAGCGAAAGTTAAAAGACATTCTCCTATTTCTGTGACTTTATGTTGTCTGCAGCCAACATAACTGTACACCAGAAATTTGGGTATGTCGATCCCTCTTCTCTCACTGGAAGAGTCAAACCAAATAAATCAGCGACTTTCGCGAAATGTCACGTCTCTCATGCCCTATTATCCTAGGGTCTGCTCAAAAGCCTAGGGTTTCCTAAGTCCCAACTGACCTATCCCTAAGCTCTGATACCAACTTAATCTGTCACGCCCCGGAACCCGGGCTCGTCTACAGATCCGCCGTGCACACGGAATTTTCCGCGTACACGAAGCGCTGGTAACCTGCTCAGATATAATCTAACAATAAAAGAGCATAATACAGAGCTGAAATAGGAGAACCACATAGTATCTCAGACTGGGACTACAAATAACACAGTAATAAGTACAATAATCTCCCAGCTCACCAAAATAGTACAACCAGCTGGCTAACGCCAGACCCAAAATAAAAGGGGAATACCACAGTCTGAGTGAAGGGTACAGCCTCTATCTACAGCTCTCAGTCTCCCAGGAGATCTATCTATTCGGCGATCCCCTTACCTCGATCCGCTGCCGATGGCCTAGCAGCTCCCGCAGATGACTCTGCAAAATAAGGGAGAAGGAAGAAACAGAAAATAACAATGGGGGTGAGAACTATCAGATAAACCAATAGCCTCCCCTAGTGGGTAAAAACCTCAACTCTGACGCACCCACTAGGACTACTAGAGGCAAAAAGGGAAAAGGTGAAGTGGTAGGATAAGTATGGTACTGAAACAGTAAAACTACCACTACTATGCCTCTACTGCGGTACTGGCTTTCAAAACTGTATGCATGCATCAGTAAACAAAAGCTGTCCAAAATAACCCAATCCGTCATCTGATCCACGATCGGTACTGCCTGCTCCGCTCTCATCATCGGGCAAAAATCCGCGCCGACGTGATAGCAAAACTGTCAACAACTGTCTGGCCCCAGCCTCTAGAGTGGAACTCGAGGGGAGCGACCCACACGAGTAAAGCATCACCGGGCAACAACCGCGCCGGTATGATAAGTCTCAAAAGCAGGACTGGATCATGACTATGATCAAAGTGGGAAAAACCATCCACTAAAGAAGCCTGATACCTAATCAGATGCAATAGTACTCAATAAGTGGGAAACATCATCCACTAGAGGAAATCCAACCCCCAGCTAATGCAAAATAAACCAGGCTCAACCCCTATCTGATGCAAGGACAACATCTGGTCGACCGCCTACCGTCCGCGGTCACCGCAATACCCCACAAACCCACAATCTAATGCAAAATAAACCAGAATCAACCCCTATCTGATGCAAGGACAAACATCTGGTCGACCGCCCACTGTCCGCGGTCACCGCAATACCCTATAATTCCACAATCTAATGCGACCTTGGCTACACTATCCCAAACCCCTGCTCACACTTGAGCAACAACATATGAATGCAAAGGACAACAATGAAAACATGTTCAAATCCCAATATGATAGTGTAGCGATAAATAGTGGCCTTACCTGATGTCCGGGCATGCATGCAACTGTCTTTATTTAAAAGTTGTAAAATAGTGTCAAAGGTTTAAAACAATTGATTTACTGAATAAAAGTCATTTGCATGCGAGATCATAGCCTTTGTCTCAATCACAGTGTCCCAATATAAGTCATCATATCTTTTGTGGGGTTATATTAAATTTTAGGGGAGTTTGTCCCAGCGGTCCTTGTCATTTGTCATATTAATTTGTCCCAATGGTTCTCATTAATTGTCCTGTTAGTTGTCCTGTTAGTAGTCCTGTTAGTAGTCCTGTTAGTAGTCCCAATGGTTCTCATTAATTGTCATATTTGTATGTCCCAATGGTTCTCATCAATTGTCACATTATTTTAGGGAATTTCTAGTAATCCCAGTGAGCTTGTCAAAAATGAGGTAAGCAACAACCGCCCACCTCGAGCAGCTCAAACAACACCCCAGGTAGTCTCCTGGTTGTCCACAGTCCTCAAAACCTGCAAATCAACGCTCCCGGTATAAATACAAACCCCAAAAAGTACATTATTTGCTGTTTTTCAGACAGCACGAGAAAAGAGGAATTTTTCACCTCTAAAAAGAGCTCCTAAAATCCCAGAAAAATCACGGTTGCGTTCCTCGCGAAGAGTAGATCAAAATCGACTCTTTAAACGCCTCGATCTGACGCTCCTACGTCAAGATAAAAATCGGAGAAGTCGGTGTTGTCCAAAAATTACCACAGCAAAAAGGGGGGTCAAAGAGGACCTAAAAACTGTGCCAAAAGTACGAAACAGAGCAAAATGATCAACACGGAAATCGAAGCCCTACCTCTTACGGTCGCGCTGCCACAAAAATCGTCTAAAAATTCCACCCGGTTAGCCCGCAGTGAATTTTCGACGGAACTGCGACGGGAAATGGGCCTAAAAGAAAAATCGTCGCAGTGCGCCGCGTCGCAGATAACTCTCAATCTGTAACTCCAGAAATTCTGAGATTCTAGAGAGAGAAAGAAGAGAGAGAGAGGAAAAACTTTTGTATTTGGCACTTTTCCTGATTCTCACTCCAAGGCTCGCAAAACGAGGCACCAATGAGAGGGGGTGGGGACTCTCTTATATAATGGGCCAAAAAGGGAATATTCCCACAAAGGATCGGATCCGAACACGAAACACCAAAACGGGCCAACCAAAACGCGCCACGCGTTGCCCGAACAGGAAACAGCCGGTGCAAGGGCCACTGGGAGGCTGCCACGTGTCCCACGTGGTGCACATGGCCGGTCGCGCGCCGGGTCTTCCGGATCCTGTCAGCCAATGGGGTGCCGCCACGTGTCATCCATCTAGATGCTTCTAGAAGCCGGCCATCCAATGGGGAAGCGACACGTGGCAAGGGGAATGTTCGGTGCTCCCGGTGCACGCCAGGCCCATGGACCGCGCACCCGAGCCCTGCCCGCGCCTGCCCGCGCCTGCCCGCGCTGCGCGCCTCCGTGCTCCGCCGCTGCGCCGCTGCCCGCCGCCGTGCGCCGCCGCCCGCCGCCGCTCGCCGGCGGCTGCCGCCGGCCGGAACAGTAATTCCGGCCGGCCGGGTTACTGTTCCGGTGAACAGTGCCGATGTGCCGAAAAATTAAGCGAATATACCGTTTCGATCGTTTTCGCGCGCTGAGTCCAAATACGACGTCCGTTTCGCCAAATTCTCATCCGAAATTTTCCAAAAAGCTCCCGGAAATCCCATTTGCTCCGATTTTCACGCAGAGTCAATTAAAAATATCCAATTTCGTTTCTACAAGCTCCGTTGCACAGTACAAGCCTTCTACAGTCACTATTAATGTTACGGAGGTTCTGCGGGGGTCCGGATCATTACATCTATATGTTGTGCATTCTTTACGACCACCATATGATTCGTTTTTCCCATTGAACCCGACTTTCAGGATCTCTGATCATCAGGTTGGGTATCCTCATACGTGGTTCATGATGTTATAGGCTTTAACCCTATCCCCCTCGATGTATTCCAGATCCTTTCTCTTCCCAAGGCCTTAGTTAATGGATCTGCTAGATTATCAGTAGATTTTATATAATCTACATTGATAATACCATTGTTCATATATGATCTCACAGTACTGTGTTTTCTTCTCACGGATCTGGATTTATCGTTATAATAACGATTTTTTACTCTACCAATAGCAGCAGTGCTATCACAGTGTATCAACACAGATGGAACTGGTTTCTCCAGAAATGGAATCTCAGACAATAAGTCTCTCAACCAACTAGCTTCCTCGCTAGCTGAAGCTAAAGCAATAAGCTCGGCTTCCATGGTTGAATTAGCAATGATAGTTTGCTTTTTAGATTTCCAACATATAGCACCACCTGCTAAAGTAAAAATATAACCAGTGGTAGAGAGAGAATCACCTGATAAGGTATTCCAATCAGCATCACTATAACCCTCAATTACAGCAGGATACTTCCCATAAAACAAGCCATAAATTTTGGTACCAATGAGATATCTCATCACACGTTCCATGGCATGCCAATGCTCTGTACCCGGCTTGCTTGTAAATCTACTAAGTATCCCTACTGCATATGCAATATCAGGTCTATTGCAATCAGTCGCAAACCGCAAGCTTCAATCATACTAGCATATTCCTTTTGATTTATAATTTCATTTTCACTTTTAACGGAAAATAAGTGAACACTTGAATCAAAAGGTGTAGTCACATGCTTGCAATTAAGAAAGTTGTACTTTCTTAAAATTTTTCAACATAATGCGACTGATCAAGAAAAATACCATCTGGTGTTTTGGTAATTTTCATACCCAAAATGAAGTTAGCCTGACCAAGATCTTTCATTTCAAAATAATGATTTAGCATAATTTTTGTCTCATTAATAACATTTAAGTTAGAGCCAAAAATTAGCAAATCATCCACATAAAGGCTAACAACTATATGCAACTTTTCAAAAGTTTTGTAGTAGATGCACTTATCACACTCGTTTGATTTAAAGCCATTCTCAATCATGCAAGAATCAAATTTTTCATGCTACTGTCTGGGTGCCTGCTTTAAGCCATAAAGGGATTTATTTAGCTTGCACACTTTATTTTCTTGTCCAGGCTCTTTGAACCCCTCAGGTTGGTCCATATAAATTTCCTCATCTAGGTCACCATTCAGAAAGGCGGTTTTTACATCCATCTGATGAATATGTAAATCATATATTGCTGCAATAGCAATGAGAACTCTGATGGATGTCACTCTAGTAACCGGAGAAAAGGTATCAAAGAAGTCTAGATCTTCTTTTTGTTTA
Source organism: Tillandsia fasciculata (assembly GCA_029168755.2). Taxonomy (NCBI): domain Eukaryota; kingdom Viridiplantae; phylum Streptophyta; class Magnoliopsida; order Poales; family Bromeliaceae; genus Tillandsia; species Tillandsia fasciculata. The sequence goes on from CM054931.1 coordinate 738,059, forward strand.
TAACCTTTTGCGACAAGTCTTGCTTTATATTTGTCTACACTACCATCCGGTTTCAATTTCTTTCTGAGGACCCATTTACATCCAATTGTTGTACAGCCTGGAGGTAAATCCACTAATTTCCAAGTTTTATTAGAAATTAGAGATTCCATCTCATCAGTTACAGCCTCTTTCCAAAAAATAGCGTCATTTGAAGATAAAACTTCTTGTAAAGAAAATGAGTTTTCTTCAATATTAAGAATAACATAATCAGGACCAAAATCTTTTTCTATTCTATTTCTTTTACTCTTTCTAGGTTCAAAAATATATTGTTCTTGGTTTTGCGAAAGAGAGTTTGAAGAGTTTGGTTTGTTCGAAACACTTTTAAATTCTTGGCCCCCACTATTTTTTGATTTTAAAGGAAACTTATCTTCATGAAAAATAGCATCTCCTGATTCAAAAATCACATTGTTTTCAATGTCTAAAAATCTATAGGCTGAACTGTTCAAGGCATATCCAAGAAATATACAAGTGGCAGCTCTAACACCCAATTTGGGTCTTTTAGGGTCTGATAGCCTCACATAAGCTAGACAGCCCCACACTTTAAAATATCCCAAATTTGGCTTATACCATTTCCACAACTCAAAAGGCGTCATTTTAGACTTCTTATGTGGCACGCGATTCAAGACAAAACTTGCAGTTAAAATAGCTTCACCCCAAAGATTTAAGGGTACACCAGTGTCAACTATCATAGCATTTGTTAGCTCAATAAGTGTTCTATTTTTTCTCTCAGCCACTCCATTAGAAGCAGGCGAATATGGAGCTGTAGTCTCATGGATAATTCCTAAAGACTGAACAAAAGAATTGAATCCCGTAGATTCATACTCACGACCTCGATCACTTCTAATTCTTTTAATCTTTTTACCGAATTGATTTTCTACTTCATGGAGGAAATCTTTAAATCTGTCAAAAGCATCACTTTTATTTTTCAGTAAATATACATAAGTATATTTAGAAAAATCATCTATAAAAGTAATAAAATATCTATTTCCTCCACGAGTTAGAATACCTTCAAATTCACAAATATCACTGTGAATTAACTCAAGTAATTCGGTACTTCGATCAACACTCTTATGAGGTCGTTTAGTGATTTTTGACTTACTACATGTTTCACATTTGTCAAAATCACTACTCAGTCTGGGAATTAATCCTAAACTACTCATCAAGCTAACATATCTGCTATTAATATGACACAAACGAGCATGCCAAAAATTCACAGAAGAAAGCATATAAGCAGAAGTAGATGATGCTTTATTCTCAATGTTTAATTTAAACATTCCATCGCATGCATAACCTTTACCCACAAATTTTTCATTCTTGGAAATAACATATTGATCAGACTCAATGGTCTGTTTAAAGCCAACTTTATTAAGAAGAAAACTTGACATCAAGTTTTTCCTAATCAAAGGTGTATATAATACATCTTTTAAGATGAGCACCTTTCCAGAAGAAAATTTTAACTCGACCTCACCACTCCCTAAAACTTCAGAAGTGTGTGAATCACCAAGCATGATACTTCTTGATTGTTCATAGGGAGTGTAAACTTTAAATCAAGTCTTATCATTGCAGACATGCCTATTGGCACCAGAGTCTGCCCACCATCCTTCAGCATTTTCAACTAGGCATATGTCTGTAATCATTGCCACAAGTGGTTCCTCGGTAACGTTAGCTTGAGGTAAAGCTTTACGTTTTCGAAACTTGCAAATTCGAGCAATATGCCCACTTTTGCCACAGACATAGCAAACTATAGAATTTTTCTCTTGAGAAGGAGGTCCCTGGTTATTTGAAGTTTTCTTAAATTGAGGTCTACCACTATTCTTTCCAATTTTCTTCTTAGGCTTCAAATATGTATTTCTAGAATGATTGTTGTTAGGTAAAGAATGAGATGATACTAAGTTTACCTTAGTGTCGCTAGCATCATTTTCTTTTGCTTCAAGTGCATCTTGACCTCTTGCCTCCTCTTCGAAGCGGAAGGGCTTGTTAAGATCTCCGGTAGTATCGTTGGACTTTTCATGTGTAGCCTCCATCTTTTGAAATCTCCTTAAAATTGTTGGTGTAAATACACAAAATAGAGGTTAGACTACAAAATATATGAAAAGTATCAACGAGTCGATCAAGCCGAGGCAGGATATCTCGCTCTCTTTAAGGAGATTCAAGCCCTCTGCGGTAGGCAAAGCCTTCGAACCAATGCAGCAGACACTGACTTGTCCCCTCCAGGAACAACGGCTCGACCCTCGTCGTGTGGCTTCACCAACTCTGCACAAGTAGATGAGCCCAAAGCTCCACCAAAAGAACACCTTTTCTTTGACCTCTTTTCTCTCTCAAATTAATAAGTTATTAGTTTCTTGTTTGTGTGTTGGTATGTCACAAGAGAGTGAATTAGCTCTCTATTTATAGGATTGTAAAGCCTATAGGTTACAAGTTATATTTATTAACCTTTTAAGTAGAGAGTTATAGGTATAAACTTTTCTTTCAAAACCACAATAGGTTACAACTAATTAAATTCATAATTATGAGTTAGTTTTTTTCATACGAGTTCACCAACAAAGTTTTGT
>CM054931.1:740749-833782 GCA_029168755.2 Tillandsia fasciculata
CCAAAAGAACACCTTTTCTTTGACCTCTTTTCTCTCTCAAATTAATTAGTTATTAGTTTCTTGTTTGTGTGTTGGTATGTCACAAGAGAGTGAATTAGCTCTCTATTTATAGGATTGTAAAGCCTATAGGTTACAAGTTATATTTATTAACCTTTTAAGTATGAGAGTTATAGGTATAAACTTTTCTTTCAAAACCACAATAGGTTACAACTAATTAAATTCATAATTAGGAGTTAGCTTTTTTTCATACGAGTTCATCAACAAAGTTTTGTTAACAATGAATGAGTAACCTCAATTAACTTATGCATTGTTAGGTTATAGGAATAAATGCATTACATATACAAATGTTAATTCATTTAATATAAAATGTTACAACATTCCCCCACTCATTTTATTATTAAAGAGAGTTCGACGGTCAAAGAGGGATCGTTATACATAAATGAAGGTGTGCTCTGCATTGAACCTTCACTTAGTGAAACAATGATCTCTACTCCAGAGCCAGAGTGGTCTCAGACTTGAACTTTGGCTGCTTAAGAGAAATAGAGCGTCACTGCTCACATATAAACAATCCAGGTGTTGACATGAGCTTTACTAGCTAGCACGTTACGGCCTTGTGCTTATCCTGATTTTCATGAGCATTTTTGAGAAAAAGCCTATTCTCATAGAAAGCGGCCCCACTTCCATGCTCACATAGGTGAAATCCGTCAAGGGTGCTCCTGTAATTCTGACACCCTGCTCATAAGAGCCACAGACTCCATTAAGGTGTAATAACTCAACCCTCATTTCATTACAGGATGAATGCACTCACATCATAGGGATAGGTAAATATAGATCATGTAGATCTATATGTCACGCCCCGGAACCCGGGCTCGTCTACAGATCCGCCGTGCACACGAAATTTTCCGCGTACACGAAGCGCTGGTAACCTGCTCAGATATAATCTAACAATAAAAGAGCATAATACAGAGCTGAAATAGGAGAACCACATAGTATCTCAGACTGGGACTACAAATAACACAGTAATAAGTACAATAATCTCCCAGCTCACCAAAATAGTACAACCAGCTGGCTAACGCCAGACCCAAAATAAAAGGGGAATACCACAGTCTGAGTGAAGGGTACAGCCTCTATCTACAGCTCTCAGTCTCCCAGGAGATCTATCTATTCGGCGATCCCCTTACCTCGATCCGCTGCCGATGGCCTAGCAGCTCCCGCAGATGACTCTGCAAAATAAGGGAGAAGGAAGAAACAGAAAATAACAATGGGGGTGAGAACTATCAGATAAACCAATAGCCTCCCCTAGTGGGTAAAAACCTCAACTCTGACGCACCCACTAGGACTACTAGAGGCAAAAAGGGAAAAGGTGAAGTGGTAGGATAAGTATGGTACTGAAACAGTAAAACTACCACTACTATGCCTCTACTGCGGTACTGGCTATCAAAACTGTATGCATGCATCAGAAAACAAAAGCTGTCCAAAATAACCCAATCCGTCATCTGATCCACGATCGGTACTGCCTGCTCCGCTCTCATCATCGGGCAAAAATCCGCGCCGACGTGATAGCAAAACTGTCAACAACTGTCTGGCCCCAGCCTCTAGAGTGGAACTCGAGGGGAGCGACCCACACGAGTAAAGCATCACCGGGCAACAACCGCGCCGGTATGATAAGTCTCAAAAGCAGGACTGGATCATGACTATGATCAAAGTGGGAAAAACCATCCACTAAAGAAGCCTGATACCCAATCAGATGCAATAGTACTCAATAAGTGGGAAACATCATCCACTAGAGGAAATCCAACCCCCAGCTAATGCAAAATAAACCAGGCTCAACCCCTATCTGATGCAAGGACAACATCTGGTCGACCGCCTACCGTCCGCGGTCACCGCAATACCCCACAAATCCACAATCTAATGCAAAATAAACCAGAATCAACCCCTATCTGATGCAAGGACAAACATCTGGTCGACCGCCCACTGTCCGCGGTCACCGCAATACCCCATAATCCACAATCTAATGCGACCTTGGCTACACTATCCCAAACCCCTGCTCACACTTGAGCAACAACATATGAATGCAAAGGACAACAATGAAAACATGTTCAAATCCCAATATGATAGTGTAGCGATAAATAGTGGCCTTACCTGATGTCCGGGCATGCATGCAACTGTCTTTATTTAAAAAGTTGTAAAATAGTGTCAAAGGTTTAAAACAATTGATTTACTGAATAAAAGTCATTTGCATGCGAGATCATAGCCTTTGTCTCAATCACAGTGTCCCAATATAAGTCATCATATCTTTTGTGGGGTTATATTAAATTTTAGGGGAGTTTGTCCCAGCGGTCCTTGTCATTTGTCATATTAATTTGTCCCAATGGTTCTCATTAATTGTCCTGTTAGTTGTCCTGTTAGTAGTCCTGTTAGTAGTCCTGTTAGTAGTCCTGTTAGTAGTCCCAATGGTTCTCATTAATTGTCATATTTGTATGTCCCAATGGTTCTCATCAATTGTCACATTATTTTAGGGGATTTCTAGTAATCCCAGTGAGCTTGTCAAAAATGAGGTAAGCAACAACCGCCCACCTCGAGCAGCTCAAACAACACCCCAGGTAGTCTCCTGGTTGTCCACAGTCCTCAAATCCTGCAAATCAACGCTCCCGGTATAAATACAAACCCAAAAAGTACATTATTTGCTGTTTTTCAGACAGCACGAGAAAAGAGGAATTTTTCACCTCTAAAAAGAGCTCCTAAAATCCCAGAAAAATCACGGTTGCGTTCCTCGCGAAGAGTAGATCAAAATCGACTCTTTAAACGCCTCGATCTGACGCTCCTACGTCAAGATAAAAATCGGAGAAGTCGGTGCTGTCCAAAATTACCACAGCAAAAAGGGGGGTCAAAGAGGACCTAAAAACTGTGCCAAAAGTACGAAACAGAGCAAAATGATCAACACGGAAATCGAAGCCCTACCTCTTACGGTCGCGCTGCCACAAAAATCGTCCAAAAATTCCACCCGGTTAGCCCGCAGTGAATTTTCGACGGAACTGCGACGGGAAATGGGCCTAAAAGAAAATCGTCGCAGTGCGCCGCGTCGCAGATAACTCTCAATCTGTAACTCCAGAAATTCTGAGATTCTAGAGAGAGAAAGAAGAGAGAGAGAGGAAAAACTTTTGTATTTGGCACTTTTCCTGATTCTCACTCAAGGCTCGCAAAACGAGGCACCAATGAGAGGGGGTGGGGACTCTCTTATATAATGGGCCAAAAAGGGAATATTCCCACAAAGGATCGGATCCGAACACGAAACACCAAAACGGGCCAACCAAAACGCGCCACGCGTTGCCCGAACAGGAAACAGCCGGTGCAAGGGCCACTGGGAGGCTGCCACGTGTCCCACGTGGTGCACATGGCCGGTCGCGCGCCGGGTCTTCCGGATCCTGTCAGCCAATGGGGTGCCGCCACGTGTCATCCATCTAGATGCTTCTAGAAGCCGGCCATCCAATGGGGAAGCGACACGTGGCAAGGGGAATGTTCGGTGCTCCCGGTGCACGCCAGGCCCATGGACCGCGCACCCGAGCCCTGCCCGCGCCTGCCCGCGCCTGCCCGCGCTGCGCGCCTCCGCGCTCCGCCGCTGCGCCGCTGCGCCGCCGCCGTGCCGCCGCCGCCCGCCGCCGCTCGCCGGCGGCTGCCGCCGCCGGAACAGTAATTCCGGCCGGCCGGGTTACTGTTCCGGTGAACAGTGCCGATGTGCCGAAAAAATTAAGCGAATATACCGTTTCGATCGTTTTCGCGCGCTGAGTCCAAATACGACGTCCGTTTCGCCAAATTCTCATCCGAAATTTTCCAAAAAGCTCCCGGAAAATCCCATTTGCTCCGATTTTCGCGCAGAGTCAATTAAAAATATCCAATTTCGTTTCTACAAGCTCCGTTGCACAGTACAAGCCTTCTACAGTCACTATTAATGTTACGGAGGTTCTGCGGGGGTCCGGATCATTACATTCTCCCCCACTAAAAGAGTTTCGTCCTCGAAACGAGACTAAACAATAATACTCAGTCCGACGTCTCGAATAAGTAGGGGTGAGCATCCCTCATCTCCGACTCGAGCTCCCAAGTAGTCTTGCGCTCGTCATGATTGCCCCGTTGGATTTTCACCTAAGGAACGGCCCGATACGCTCCAATACCTCAATGGGTCTAATATATCGGGGGCTAAGTTTCCCACGAATGCCGAATCTCCTGATTCCTTTGGACGGCGAGACTTTCAGGAATACATGATCTCCAACTTGAAATTCCAAGTCTCGTTGCCGAACATCGGCATAGCTCCTCTGCCGGCTTTGGGCGGTCTGAAGATACATCCGACTCGCTCGGATCTTCTCCTCTGCCTCAAGCAATACGTCTGGTCCCAAGGTCCGCCTCTCGCCCCCATCACTCCAAAAAAAAGGGTGACCGACACTTGCGTCCATACAACGCTTCAAACGAAGTCATCTGAATGCTCGCTTGAAAACTGTTGTTGTACGCGAGCTCAGCCGAGGGTAAGTGTCGAATCCACCCTCCGCCGAAATCCAAGATGTATGCTCTTAGCATACCCTCCAAGATCTGCATAATCCGCTCTGACTGCCCATCAGTCTGCGGAGGAAAAACCGTACTAAACCTGAGTTTAGTCCCCAAGGCTCAAATCTTGGGTCTCTAACGGATACAAAATAGAGGCGGGCACTTAGATAACCGCACCACCTCAATTAAGTACAGCAGGACTAACCGCTCAAGTGACTAAGTAGTCTACACCAGCAAATGCATCCGCTCCTCCCAGGGCACCTGGTAATCCAATCCTCATGTCCACGGGCACAATGCTCGATCCGAGTACCTCTGTACTCCTGAGGTTCCTAAAAATCCCCCAAATGATCACTTTATCTAATTCCCGGTAATCCCTTACAATGCCGAAGTGAACCTACTTCCTACATCTCAAAAAGCACCGGCGCCCCGTAGGCCCCAAACTATGCTAGCCAAAAACAGTTCCGCACCCAAAGCGAAACATCCGCCTCGCTAGCGAAGTCAAAACTTCAGAGGCAAAGAAAGCCCTGCGGCAACCCCGGCACACAGACCTCTCCTGGCCTGGCTCCCCAAAAGATCGTCCTCGCAGCACAATCAACCGCCGCGAAAAGGGATACTGAGCCAGCCAGTTTATCTATGTACCATGATCAAGTCCCGCAGCTGAGTCATGACCATCTGGTCTACTGGCATAATCCAGGACTCATCTGCACCGGTCAGGACCAACGACACACCTCCATGTGCTAAAAGATCGGGAATACGTACCTCCCGTGCATAAGGTGACCGTCCTACCCCTAACCCATACAATGAAGTAAATGTACTCCTAACGCATATCTAGCATGCTCAAGTGCAATACAATGCAAAATCTAATGCCAAAAAGCAAAATAATTAATAATACCTGCCACCACATGGTCGGCTGCTGCAAAGTCCTCCACCTGAGCGGCATAAACCCGACCGCTCTGAGCTGGCGGCGGGTGATCAGCAGGGTAAAAAGATGGGGATCCGCTTACTGGAGCATAAGGCCGTTGAGCTGACGACCGTTGCTGAGATACGAAGGGAGCCGAAACTGAAGAAGATGCTGCTGGGGTCGAAAAGGGGCATGAAGCTCGAACATGGCCTGACTGTCCACATTTATAACAACGACCCCACCTCTGATCACAGGTGTGTGACAAATGAGGTCCTCCACAGAATATACATCTGTCTCTATCGCGAAGTCGTGGCTGTCCCGACTGCTGCTGCTGATGTTGCGGGGGTCTCTAGGATCCACCAGGCCCTCGCTGCTCTGAACGTCCACGGCCCGTGAACTGAGGCGGTGGCGGTCGGGGCGGCCTCCAGGAACTGGCCTGTCCCTCGTCGTGCTGTGCTGGACGCTTTTTGTCAGAACTCTGAGCGACCAAGCCCCCACGTCTGGCAATGACGTGGTCTCCCCTTTCAACCCACTGTGCATGCTCTGCTGCCTCCTCCAAGGTCTGCAGCCGCTGAGCGTGCACCAAAGTATAGGTTTCTGGGCGCAGGCCCGACTCAAAGAGCTCCACCTGGTGCGGTCCGTCCCTGGCGACATAGGGTACGCAGTTGAGCAACCGCCTGAACTCCTGAAAGTAGTCCAATGCTGTCCGGTCGCCTTGCTGAAGATTCTTCAAATCATCTTCTAGCTTTTTCTTCACACTTGTGGAAAAGTACGTATCCAGAATCATCTTCTTAAACTCTGCCCAGGGTAGCTGTCGAGTGATCCGAAACTCCAGGGGCTCCACCCGACGCCACCATGCATCAGCATCCCCGTCTAAACAGTGTACAGCCATATGTACCCTGTACTTCTGGTCTATGAAGAAGTCCCGGAATAACTTCTCCATTGACGAAAGCCAAGTCCCAATCTCCCAAGGCTTAGTATCCCGCCCTGAAAACCTGGGCGGTCCCCGCTTACAGAACTGAGTAAGTTTGTCAGCAAACTCCTGCTCCTCTGCAGGAGTCAATGGCCGGATTGCTCCCTGAGCAACAGGGGATGCCGGGGTCACTGGTACAACTGGGGGATTCACGGCAGGGGAAGAAGGTACGGGAGAATTCTCCGAGGGTGCTACAACAGGCTGCGCCCTCTGCTCTAACATCTGCGTCAGCCGACCTATGGCCTCCTCCTGACGCCGCACGGCCTCTGACATCTGGGCCATCAGAGCCTGAAGCTCCTGCACCTCACTCTGCTGGCCCTGCTCGGACTCCTCCGGCTCGGGCTCAGAGGAAGAAGGCTGCGAACGCGTCAACATTCTACGTTGCGGAGGCATCCTACCACAAGAAACCACACTCAGTATCATCACCCCACACGACCCAATCCAGCGAAAGTTAAAAGACATTCTCCTATTTCTGTGACTTTATGTTGTCTGCAGCCAACATAACTGTACACCAGAAATTTGGGTATGTCGATCCCTCTTCTCTCACTGGAAGAGTCAAACCAAATAAATCAGCGACTTTCGCGAAATGTCACGTCTCTCATGCCCTATTATCCTAGGGTCTGCTCAAAAGCCTAGGGTTTCCTAAGTCCCAACTGACCTATCCCTAAGCTCTGATACCAACTTAATCTGTCACGCCCCGGAACCCGGGCTCGTCTACAGATCCGCCGTGCACACGGAATTTTCCGCGTACACGAAGCGCTGGTAACCTGCTCAGATATAATCTAACAATAAAAGAGCATAATACAGAGCTGAAATAGGAGAACCACATAGTATCTCAGACTGGGACTACAAATAACACTGTAATAAGTACAATAATCTCCCAGCTCACCAAAATAGTACAACCAGCTGGCTAACGCCAGACCCAAAATAAAAGGGGAATACCACAGTCTGAGTGAAGGGTACAGCCTCTATCTACAGCTCTCAGTCTCCCAGGAGATCTATCTATTCGGCGATCCCCTTACCTCGATCCGCTGCCGATGGCCTAGCAGCTCCCGCAGATGACTCTGCAAAATAAGGGAGAAGGAAGAAACAGAAAATAACAATGGGGGTGAGAACTATCAGATAAACCAATAGCCTCCCCTAGTGGGTAAAAACCTCAACTCTGACGCACCCACTAGGACTACTAGAGGCAAAAAGGGAAAAGGTGAAGTGGTAGGATAAGTATGGTACTGAAACAGTAAAACTACCACTACTATGCCTCTACTGCGGTACTGGCTATCAAAACTGTATGCATGCATCAGTAAACAAAAGCTGTCCAAAATAACCCAATCCGTCATCTGATCCACGATCGGTACTGCCTGCTCCGCTCTCATCATCGGGCAAAAATCCGCGCCGACGTGATAGCAAAACTGTCAACAACTGTCTGGCCCCAGCCTCTAGAGTGGAACTCGAGGGGAGCGACCCACACGAGTAAAGCATCACCGGGCAACAACCGCGCCGGTATGATAAGTCTCAAAAGCAGGACTGGATCATGACTATGATCAAAGTGGGAAAAACCATCCACTAAAGAAGCCTGATACCCAATCAGATGCAATAGTACTCAATAAGTGGGAAACATCATCCACTAGAGGAAATCCAACCCCCAGCTAATGCAAAATAAACCAGGCTCAACCCCTATCTGATGCAAGGACAACATCTGGTCGACCGCCTACCGTCCGCGGTCACCGCAATACCCCACAAACCCACAATCTAATGCAAAATAAACCAGAATCAACCCCTATCTGATGCAAGGACAAACATCTGGTCGACCGCCCACTGTCCGCGGTCACCGCAATACCCCACAAGTCCACAATCTAATGCGACCTTGGCTACACTATCCCAAACCCCTGCTCACACTTGAGCAACAACATATGAATGCAAAGGACAACAATGAAAACATGTTCAAATCCCAATATGATAGTGTAGCGATAAATAGTGGCCTTACCTGATGTCCGGGCATGCATGCAACTGTCTTTATTTAAAAGTTGTAAAATAGTGTCAAAGGTTTAAAACAATTGATTTACTGAATAAAAGTCATTTGCATGCGAGATCATAGCCTTTGTCTCAATCACAGTGTCCCAATATAAGTCATCATATCTTTTGTGGGGTTATATTAAATTTTAGGGGAGTTTGTCCCAGCGGTCCTTGTCATTTGTCATATTAATTTGTCCCAATGGTTCTCATTAATTGTCCTGTTAGTTGTCCTGTTAGTAGTCCTGTTAGTAGTCCTGTTAGTAGTCCCAATGGTTCTCATTAATTGTCATATTTGTATGTCCCAATGGTTCTCATCAATTGTCACATTATTTTAGGGGATTTCTAGTAATCCCAGTGAGCTTGTCAAAAATGAGGTAAGCAACAACCGCCCACCTCGAGCAGCTCAAACAACACCCCAGGTAGTCTCCTGGTTGTCCACAGTCCTCAAATCCTGCAAATCAACGCTCCCGGTATAAATACAAACCCCAAAAAGTACATTATTTGCTGTTTTTCAGACAGCACGAGAAAAGAGGAATTTTTCACCTCTAAAAAGAGCTCCTAAAATCCCAGAAAAATCACGGTTGCGTTCCTCGCGAAGAGTAGATCAAAATCGACTCTTTAAACGCCTCGATCTGACGCTCCTACGTCAAGATAAAAATCGGAGAAGTCGGTGCTGTCCAAAAATTACCACAGCAAAAAGGGGGGTCAAAGAGGACCTAAAAACTGTGCCAAAAGTACGAAACAGAGCAAAATGATCAACACGGAAATCGAAGCCCTACCTCTTACGGTCGCGCTGCCACAAAAATCGTCCAAAAATTCCACCCGGTTAGCCCGCAGTGAATTTTCGACGGAACTGCGACGGGAAATGGGCCTAAAAGAAAAATCGTCGCAGTGCGCCGCGTCGCAGATAACTCTCAATCTGTAACTCCAGAAATTCTGAGATTCTAGAGAGAGAAAGAAGAGAGAGAGAGGAAAAACTTTTGTATTTGGCACTTTTCCTGATTCTCACTCTAAGGCTCGCAAAACGAGGCACCAATGAGAGGGGGTGGGGACTCTCTTATATAATGGGCCAAAAGGGAATATTCCCACAAAGGATCGGATCCGAACACGAAACACCAAAACGGGCCAACCAAAACGCGCCACGCGTTGCCCGAACAGGAAACAGCCGGTGCAAGGGCCACTGGGAGGCTGCCACGTGTCCCACGTGGTGCACATGGCCGGTCGCGCGCCGGGTCTTCCGGATCCTGTCAGCCAATGGGGTGCCGCCACGTGTCATCCATCTAGATGCTTCTAGAAGCCGGCCATCCAATGGGGAAGCGACACGTGGCAAGGGGAATGTTCGGTGCTCCCGGTGCACGCCAGGCCCATGGACCGCGCACCCGAGCCCTGCCCGCGCCTGCCCGCGCCTGCCCGCGCTGCGCGCCTCCGTGCTCCGCCGCTGCGCCGCTGCCCGCCGCCGTGCGCCGCCGCCCGCCGCCGCTCGCCGGCGGCTGCCGCCGGCCGGAACAGTAATTCCGGCCGGCCGGGTTACTGTTCCGGTGAACAGTGCCGATGTGCCGAAAAATTAAGCGAATATACCGTTTCGATCGTTTTCGCGCGCTGAGTCCAAATACGACGTCCGTTTCGCCAAATTCTCATCCGAAATTTTCCAAAAAGCTCCCGGAAAATCCCATTTGCTCCGATTTTCACGCAGAGTCAATTAAAAATATCCAATTTCGTTTCTACAAGCTCCGTTGCACAGTACAAGCCTTCTACAGTCACTATTAATGTTACGGAGGTTCTGCGGGGGTCCGGATCATTACATCTATATGTTGTGCATTCTTTACGACCACCATATGATTCGTTTTTCCCATTGAACCCGACTTTCAGGATCTCTGATCATCAGGTTGGGTATCCTCATACGTGGTTCATGATGTTATAGGCTTTAACCCTATCCCCCTCGATGTATTCCAGATCCTTTCTCTTCCCAAGGCCTTAGTTAATGGATCTGCTAGATTATCAGTAGATTTTATATAATCTACATTGATAATACCATTGTTCATATATGATCTCACAGTACTGTGTTTTCTTCTCACGGATCTGGATTTATCGTTATAATAACGATTTTTTACTCTACCAATAGCAGCAGTGCTATCACAGTGTATCAACACAGATGGAACTGGTTTCTCCAGAAATGGAATCTCAGACAATAAGTCTCTCAACCAACTAGCTTCCTCGCTAGCTGAAGCTAAAGCAATAAGCTCGGCTTCCATGGTTGAATTAGCAATGATAGTTTGCTTTTTAGATTTCCAACATATAGCACCACCTGCTAAAGTAAAAATATAACCAGTGGTAGAGAGAGAATCACCTGATAAGGTATTCCAATCAGCATCACTATAACCCTCAATTACAGCAGGATACTTCCCATAAAACAAGCCATAAATTTTGGTACCAATGAGATATCTCATCACACGTTCCATGGCATGCCAATGCTCTGTACCCGGCTTGCTTGTAAATCTACTAAGTATCCCTACTGCATATGCAATATCAGGTCTATTGCAATCAGTCGCAAACCGCAAGCTTCCAATCATACTAGCATATTCCTTTTGATTTATAATTTCATTTTCACTTTTAACGGAAAATAAGTGAACACTTGAATCAAAAGGTGTAGTCACATGCTTGCAATTAAGAAAGTTGTACTTTCTTAAAATTTTCTCAACATAATGCGACTGATCAAGAAAAATACCATCTGGTGTTTTGGTAATTTTCATACCCAAAATGAAGTTAGCCTGACCAAGATCTTTCATTTCAAAATAATGATTTAGCATAATTTTTGTCTCATTAATAACATTTAAGTTAGAGCCAAAAATTAGCAAATCATCCACATAAAGGCTAACAACTATATGCAACTTTTCAAAAGTTTTGTAGTAGATGCACTTATCACACTCGTTTGATTTAAAGCCATTCTCAATCATGCAAGAATCAAATTTTTCATGCTACTGTCTGGGTGCCTGCTTTAAGCCATAAAGGGATTTATTTAGCTTGCACACTTTATTTTCTTGTCCAGGCTCTTTGAACCCCTCAGGTTGGTCCATATAAATTTCCTCATCTAGGTCACCATTCAGAAAGGCGGTTTTTACATCCATCTGATGAATATGTAAATCATATATTGCTGCAATAGCAATGAGAACTCTGATGGATGTCACTCTAGTAACCGGAGAAAAGGTATCAAAGAAGTCTAGATCTTCTTTTTGTTTATAACCTTTTGCGACAAGTCTTGCTTTATATTTGTCTACACTACCATCCGGTTTCAATTTCTTTCTGAGGACCCATTTACATCCAATTGTTGTACAGCCTGGAGGTAAATCCACTAATTTCCAAGTTTTATTAGAAATTAGAGATTCCATCTCATCAGTTACAGCCTCTTTCCAAAAAATAGCGTCATTTGAAGATAAAACTTCTTGTAAAGAAAATGAGTTTTCTTCAATATTAAGAATAACATAATCAGGACCAAAATCTTTTTCTATTCTATTTCTTTTACTCTTTCTAGGTTCAAAATATATTGTTCTTGGTTTTGCGAAAGAGAGTTTGAAGAGTTTGGTTTGTTCGAAACACTTTTAAATTCTTGGCCCCCACTATTTTTTGATTTTAAAGGAAACTTATCTTCATGAAAAATAGCATCTCCTGATTCAAAAATCACATTGTTTTCAATGTCTAAAAATCTATAGGCTGAACTGTTCAAGGCATATCCAAGAAATATACAAGTGGCAGCTCTAACACCCAATTTGGGTCTTTTAGGGTCTGATAGCCTCACATAAGCTAGACAGCCCCACACTTTAAAATATCCCAAATTTGGCTTATACCATTTCCACAACTCAAAAGGCGTCATTTTAGACTTCTTATGTGGCACGCGATTCAAGACAAAACTTGCAGTTAAAATAGCTTCACCCCAAAGATTTAAGGGTACACCAGTGTCAACTATCATAGCATTTGTTAGCTCAATAAGTGTTCTATTTTTTCTCTCAGCCACTCCATTAGAAGCAGGCGAATATGGAGCTGTAGTCTCATGGATAATTCCTAAAGACTGAACAAAAGAATTGAATCCCGTAGATTCATACTCACGACCTCGATCACTTCTAATTCTTTTAATCTTTTTACCGAATTGATTTTCTACTTCATGGAGGAAATCTTTAAATCTGTCAAAAGCATCACTTTTATTTTTCAGTAAATATACATAAGTATATTTAGAAAAATCATCTATAAAAGTAATAAAATATCTATTTCCTCCACGAGTTAGAATACCTTCAAATTCACAAATATCACTGTGAATTAACTCAAGTAATTCGGTACTTCGATCAACACTCTTATGAGGTCGTTTAGTGATTTTTGACTTACTACATGTTTCACATTTGTCAAAATCACTACTCAGTCTGGGAATTAATCCTAAACTACTCATCAAGCTAACATATCTGCTATTAATATGACACAAACGAGCATGCCAAAAATTCACAGAAGAAAGCATATAAGCAGAAGTAGATGATGCTTTATTCTCAATGTTTAATTTAAACATTCCATCGCATGCATAACCTTTACCCACAAATTTTTCATTCTTGGAAATAACATATTGATCAGACTCAATGGTCTGTTTAAAGCCAACTTTATTAAGAAGAAAACTTGACATCAAGTTTTTCCTAATCAAAGGTGTATATAATACATCTTTTAAGATGAGCACCTTTCCAGAAGAAAATTTTAACTCGACCTCACCACTCCCTAAAACTTCAGAAGTGTGTGAATCACCAAGCATGATACTTCTTGATTGTTCATAGGGAGTGTAAACTTTAAATCAAGTCTTATCATTGCAGACATGCCTATTGGCACCAGAGTCTGCCCACCATCCTTCAGCATTTTCAACTAGGCATATGTCTGTAATCATTGCCACAAGTGGTTCCTCGGTAACGTTAGCTTGAGGTAAAGCTTTACGTTTTCGAAACTTGCAAATTCGAGCAATATGCCCACTTTTGCCACAGACATAGCAAACTATAGAATTTTTCTCTTGAGAAGGAGGTCCCTGGTTATTTGAAGTTTTCTTAAATTGAGGTCTACCACTATTCTTTCCAATTTTCTTCTTAGGCTTCAAATATGTATTTCTAGAATGATTGTTGTTAGGTAAAGAATGAGATGATACTAAGTTTACCTTAGTGTCGCTAGCATCATTTTCTTTTGCTTCAAGTGCATCTTGACCTCTTGCCTCCTCTTCGAAGCGGAAGGGCTTGTTAAGATCTCCGGTAGTATCGTTGGACTTTTCATGTGTAGCCTCCATCTTTTGAAATCTCCTTAAAATTGTTGGTGTAAATACACAAAATAGAGGTTAGACTACAAAAATATATGAAAAGTATCAACGAGTCGATCAAGCCGAGGCACGGATATCTCGCTCTCTTTAAGGAGATTCAAGCCCTCTGCGGTAGGCAAAGCCTTCGAACCAATGCAGCAGAACACTGACTTGTCCCCTCCAGGAACAACGGCTCGACCCTCGTCGTGTGGCTTCACCAACTCTGCACAAGTAGATGAGCCCAAAGCTCCACCAAAAGAACACCTTTTCTTTGACCTCTTTTCTCTCTCAAATTAATAAGTTATTAGTTTCTTGTTTGTGTGTTGGTATGTCACAAGAGAGTGAATTAGCTCTCTATTTATAGGATTGTAAAGCCTATAGGTTACAAGTTATATTTATTAACCTTTTAAGTATGAGAGTTATAGGTATAAACTTTTCTTTCAAAACCACAATAGGTTACAACTAATTAAATTCATAATTAGGAGTTAGCTTTTTTTTCATACGAGTTCATCAACAAAGTTTTGTTAACAATGAATGAGTAACCTCAATTAACTTAATGCATTGTTAGGTTATAGGAATAAATGCATTACATGTACAAATGTTAATTCATTTAATATAAAATGTTACAACAAATACTAATTATTTTAAGACAACATATCGCTTAATCGTAACAAATCATAGGTTGAGAGGATGTTGATCCAAAAATTTAAAATGAGAGGGCTACTTCAAAAAGGCTTGTAGGCAGGAAAAAAAATTGGATCAGATATGAATTGGATAATACTCGATCCATATTCATATTCATATTTATATTTTTTTTTCATCGAATTCGGAGTCTCATTCAGCAGAATAATATCGAACCCACTTTCATCTCCACTCAGAGGTGGTGGTTCCTTATACTTTTACTAAAATTTCTTGTTCAAGTTAGTCAAGCGTTTTCAATTCTTCTTATTGAATGGGACATACTTAGCAGGCTGAATTGTATGGATATTATCGAACCCTTTTTCACCTCTAAAACTGTAAAACATTCTTTCCTATATATATATATATAGAGAGAGAGAGAGAGAGAGAGAGAGAGAGTTTCGTTACTATGCAATCAATAGCATCAAACACTTGGTGCTATCAAATTTTTTACCGTTAAATAATTTTTTTTTCATGATCATTTTTACCTCTTAAATCATATTATTCTACCAACTACTCACTAAACTCTAGAGGACAACTATCATACTAACCGCACATTTTTAAATTCAGGTACTAAAAATTTAATAGTATTAATGACTTAGTACTATTAATAGCATAACACCCTAATTATATATATATATATATATATAGAGAGAGAGAGAGAGAGAGAGAGAGAGAGAGAGAGAGAGAGAGAGAGAGAGAGTCTGGGTACTATATTTGTACAATCGCCAAACAATTGATATTTTTAAGTTTTATACCAGTAGATCTACCTCTTTGACTAATTTTATCTCTTAGATTATTCTTTTAATTCTATCAACCACTCGCTTAACCCAAGAAGCCCATCATTATCCTAACCACACATCTTTTCATCCAAGAGCTAAAAAAATTCGTGTCATTGTATTTTTTCTTTCTCTCTTTAGTTGAGTTTACAATAACACGAATATCAATACAAATCTAATAGTAAAAAAATCACAAGTATAGTTGTGCTTGTATTTTTGAAAATATATAAGTCCTACCCTCTCTCTCTATATATATTTATAGAGAGAGAGAGAGAGAGTAGTGCTTATATACTTTTAAAAGTACAACCCAATTTATGCTTATAAATTTTTTATCATTAAATTTGTACTGGAATTTGTACTATTGTAAAGTCAACTAAAGAGAGAGAAAGAAAAAAGTAAAGAGCACAAATCCCAATATAAGTCCTACCTCTCTCTCTCTCTCTCTCTCTCTCTCTCTCTCTCTCTCTCTCTCTATATATATATATATATATATATATATATATATATATATATATATATATATATATCGTAGGGCTACTACTATACTCTTATGAGTATAGATCTCTTTTTACTCATAACTTTTTCATCCTTAGATGAACGGATATGAGGTTAGGATGATAGTGGTCTCCTAAAGTTTAGTAGACTGTTGGTGAAATAGTATAAACCCTAGGGGACCACTATAATTCTAACCGCACATTACATCATCCAAGGGCCGAAAACTTATGAGTACGAAGAGATCTATACTTATAAATGTATAGTAGTCGGACTATATATATATATATATATATATATATATATATATATATATATATATATATATATATATATATAGGGATAATTGCCTGTGTACCCCTGAAATATGAAGAAATATCTGATTTACCCCTCTTATTTTTTTCTTTCCAATATACCCCTCATACGTTCCACCGTTATTAAAAATGCCCCTACCGTTTCCCTTTGTTAAGTTAACTAGGGTTAAACTAGAGTTAAATAATAATCGGAGTTGAAAGTTATCAGATATACCTATTTTGCCCCGGTTTAGGGTTTAGGATTTTTTGGGGTTTTAGGGTTTAGGGTTTAGGATTTAGGGTTTAGGATTTTTTAGGGTTCTAGGGTTTAGGGTTTAGGGTTTTAGGGTTTAGGGTTTAGGATTTTTTAGGGTTTTAGGGTTTAGGGTTTAGGGTTTTTGGGTTTAAGGTTTAGGGTTTTAGGGTTTAGGGGTTTAGGGTTTAGGGTTTAGGGTATATTTGAAAGGGCAAAATAGTAATTACACACCGATAACGGCAGTTTCAAACGGTACACTAACAGAGTTTAACTTCAGGGGTATTTTGGAAAGAAATTGGAACGTAAGAAGGGTAGTTTTAATATTAGCCTTCTAAGAGGGGTAAATCTGAAAATAGGAAAATTTTTAGGGGTACGTAGGAAATTGCCCCATATATATATATATAGTCCAACTATTATACTTGTATAAGCACCAAACAATTGATGCTTATAAGTTTTCTATCGTTAGATCTACCCCTTTGACTAATTTCATCACTTAGATCATTCTAATCCATCAACCACTCATTTAACCCAAGGGACCCACTATCATACTAACTACATATCTTTTCATCAAAGTATTAAAAACCTATAAACACCAATGAGTTGTACTTTTAAAAACATATGAGTTCAATTTTATATATATATATATATATATATATAGAGAGAGAGAGAGAGAGAGAGAGAGAGAGAGAGAGAGAGAGATTATCTAGAAAATTTTGATAATAAAATAAATATATTTACTATAAAATTTTTATCTCTTAGTTATCTACAATTTATTATTTGATGGGAGCTTAAAATTTAATAATGAATATTATTTATTTAGTTCCGCAACTTTTAGTCGCGTTTATAAATTCTCAAAAGGGCACATCACCCACTCACCAAAATAAATAAATAAATAAATAAATAAATAAATAAGGAAAGTTTAATTAGATCTATTAATTTGAAGATGATTCCATCCGCGTAGGATGGCTATGGACGTATGCCCTTTATGGGTCAAATCATCCTACTCATCCTCACCAAAAGCTTACACAAAGGCAAATAATTTTTAGGTGGAGATCTAGTTACAAAGAACTCCATCATTTATGGCTTGCTCATGTTATCCAATCACCTTGACTTTGATGTAATGGCCAAGCTGTTGATGTTGAATTAATGCTATCCCTGCTTTTTTTGTTTTTTTAAATCTATTCTTATCCCTTCGTAATATTATTATTATAATTTTATCAAAAATTAAAAAATTTGTTTATAAAAAAATTCATTATATTAGAAAGCTACGAGACCGTGTTTGATTTCAAAATAAAATCTGAAATAAAATTTTATTTCAATCTTATTAACCAAATATAATTAGTTATGAATGATAATAATAATTCTCGTCGTTTTAGAATAAATTAATATAAGGCTATAAAGTTGGAACTAAAAATGTCAACGGTCGGAATCGAAACGAATTTTCAAAAATTCGAATTCGAACCTGAATTCAAAAACACAAACCCAAAATAATTATTTTTTCTTTTCTCTTTACAATATTTCAAAACATATTAAATTAAATCTAAATTTTTAAAATATAAATTTAAATATAATATTATATTTGTCTTTACAATATTTCAAAACATATTAAATTAAATCTAAAATTTTAAAATATAAATTTAAATATAATATTATATATATATATATATATATATATATATATATATATATATATATATATATATATATATATATATATATATATATATATATATATATATATATATATATAAAATATAAATTATATATATATAATATAAAATTAATTTGAATTCGGGTTCGAAATCGGGTACAGTCAAATTCCATATTCGAATCCAAATTTATTGGGTTTTTGTTTTTTATATCCATATCCGAATTCATATCCGTTTAATATCGAATAAATCAATTCCATTTGGATTTGGATTTAGATTCGGATAAAATTTTAGATATCCGTACACATTGATATCCATAGCTGGAACTACTATTCTAGCTTCTTTTTTTTTTTTTGGAATAAACTTATTACCACTTGAGAATAAATTTAATTAAAATAGATATATATAATTTTAATTATTGTATGACTCTTTAATTAATCTAATATTTTTGACAAATCTAATTATTTTATTAACTAATTATTTAATTATTAAATAACTAACTAATTTATTTATTAAATTATTTTAAATAATTAAATTATTTATTAACAATACTTATTATTGTTAATTTATTTATCAATTAATATTTAGAGTTATCTAGTAATAGTTAATTAAATAAGTTATATTATTATTTAATTAATATTTTTATGTTAATTAATTAGATAAAATTTTATTATTTTAAAATTATAATAATTCTTATATTTACTATTCCAATCTAACTATCCAATTGTAATTTTTTTTTTTCAAAAATAATTTAATTTTTATTTAAATATAGAATTGGTGTTTGTTTTTGAATTTATATCTAATTTTAAAATAAATAATTTTAATTTATATTTAAACCAAACGCAGCTTAAGAGCATTATATGGATCAGCTGTAATAATACTGTTCGGGATAATCAGACTCTCCCGATTTTATTGGACCAGATTCTGTGCTTATGATCGGTTTTGTTTTTTTTTTTTTTTTTTTTTTTTTTTTTTTTGGGCCCGACTGCTCTACTACATATACCGAATTCACTAACGCCATGAATGAAGCGGCAGCATGCTTCCCTTTCTCTCAAAAAAAAAAAAAAAAAAAAACTGTTCGGGATAAAAAGCAATCTATTACATTCCACTGGATCCATGATTGATAATTTGATATTGCTCTTGTGCCAGATGTTGTGTTGGATTTGGGAGCCCACATAGAAAAAGGATCGATGGCATGCAGTAATAAGTTCATAGCTTGGTGGAGATTCAATAATTGGATCCGTATTGCACTAGCTAGTGTAAGATTCAACAATCCAAACTGGAATGTTTTTAGGCTAAAAAGTCATATATTTACTTGCATAAGCAATGCTTCTTGTACCTAAATTGTATTTTTAGAATGTTATTGATAAATCAAAATTATATACGCAGCAGCTTGTGAGTGATAATGTTTAGAGAGTTGATGTTTTGAATGTACTCTAGAAGACAAGTTTGAAAAATTAATGGACCAATAGCTGTCATAATGATAGGTTATATGACTGTTTTATTTGAAGAATATTTTTGCAGAAAGAAAGAAGAAAAAGAAGAAGAAAAAAAAATTCTCTACTTTGGTAAAGAGGTAAAGCAAATGCTTATGTAAACATTGTAGACGTTTGATCAGCAAACACTGCATAATTTCATATAACAGTATTGGAGCATTTTCTCTTGGTTGCTCACATATATGTTAGAATGGTGGTCTAATTAATAATATTTAAATTTAAATTTATTATAGATAAAGGTCAATTCTAAATGATATAGGGCTACTTAATATAGTACATTTTATTTATTTTTTATTTATTTAAATTAAATAAAATACTAATTAAAATTGGATGGAAAGTCAATTTAAATTTTATATAAATGAATTCTGATTCTGTCATCTTTCCATGTGCATTCTGATAAGAATTTTTATTAGTTCCATACCATACGAAAGAGTTTGGTCGGTAACATTAGTAACACAATCAAATTTTTTACTTCCATACTATTTTATTAAAAAAAATTTCTCTAACGATCTCTCCGAATAGAGTTCCTGAATGCAGTTCCTCCAATATTTACTCCCAACTTCAAATGCAAGCATCCATATTTGAAAATTTTTTACTTCATCATATGCATTTTTACGGCGCCAAAATTTCAATTAGCAGAAAACCAAGAAGAATAATAATTGAAGGTATATATATATATATATAAATATAATCATAAACAGCAGATAGAGCCTCAAAATTTTGATTAGATGATCCGCACGCATGACTCACACAGAAGCAAAAGTTTAGACCCTCTCGAGCACTTATTTCCAACACAACATATAGAAAATCTCAGAGACAACAACAGCTTGATCACTTACCATGCATGATCATCCTTACACATACACAATATGTACACTAAATAATTTTTTTCAGTTTTACAAGATGGTGCATGAGTTCGGATTCTCCTCGACACTCCGGACGAAGTAATGTGTAGCCATCTGCGGATTATAAGCCCTGTATTCATTGACAAGCTCATAAACAATTGGTTGGTAAGGAAGATCATTCTTCTTCTCAGTATCTTCTTTCTTAGCCTCCTCCTCCTTCTTGGGCTCCTCCTCCTTCTTGGGCTCTTCTTCCTTCTTGGGCTCCTCCTCCTTCTTGGGCTCTTCTTCCTTCTTGGGCTCCTCCTCCTTCTTGGCCTCTTCCTCCTTCTTGGGCTCCTCCTCCTTCTTGGGCTCTTCCTTCTTCTCTTCTTTGCTCTCCGGCTCCTTGGCCGGCCCGACAGACGCTATGTTGGTGGGCCAGAATTTTCGCAGTTTGCTGACGACGTCGACCGGGTCGACCGATCCGATCAGTGTCATCTTCTTCTCCGCCATGTCCATTGCAATGGAATCAATTCCTGTGGAACGAGCCAATTAAGTGGGTAGCAATTACACATGCAAATTTGTAGTAATTTTTCATGATGATGTGTTTTCTTTTCATTTATCATACCATGAAGAGTGGAAACGGCCTTCATTGCCTTCTGTTTGTCCTTGTCATCATGCAAATCCAACTTCACTACTATTTTCTGTAAGAACGAAAACATGTATGGGAGCAGTCACCTTCCAAGTTGGACGTGAATTTTCAACGAGGAGAAAAATAATACAATTTCCGTTTTTCAGTAATTTCGCTCAGTAAAGTCACAAGCATATATATATATATGAATGGTAAAACAAATATTTATTAATGTTCTTTTTAAAATAATAATAATAATAATAATAATAAAAAGAGTATCAATTCAATATATAAGCTCCGTAATTAGGGATTAAAGAGTAGAGATCTTTCTGAGTAAGGAACACTAGGAATATGAACTGCTAGAATATGTAACACTAGGAATATTCATTCTCATTTACAATTAATCAAGTTGTGAAAAGAGATACCACTAGGCCAAGCCATGCATAGCCATTCCTTTAAAATTGAATCACTGATGCATTAAAAGGAATCCAAATTAAACCACACACGCAAATAAAAAAAAAAAAAAAAAAAAAACCAACTCACCTTCATCTGATCTTAAGAAACCCTTCACAAAGTGGGTGGCGAAAAAATGTTTAGCGAGAGAGAGAGAGAGAAGGGATGGTGTGTGAGTGCGGATGTGGGGGATTAAAAGTGGTGTGGGTGTGGAGTAATTTGGTATGTGGAAAGAAAAAAATAAAATAATAAAATAGGTGTGGTGGCGAAACCGGTGGGGATTCTCTTTCTCCTCTATTCTTAACTTATTCTCGTCGTGGCTTCCGGTCCGCGTGCGTGTCACGCACTCTTTCCTCCATGGAAAATACTTGATGTATATCTAAAAATAGATGTATATTATGCGTTTCATTTATTCTAGAATAGAATGATTTTTATCTGTTATTTTAAAATGATAGATAAAAAAATTTTATTCTTAAATGAGTGAGGTATAACATCTACATCTAAAAATAGATGTAGAAATATCATTGCTCTCTCGCGTCCCACCCAAAACCATTACCTGCGCTTGGTCTTCCGCCTGCATCATTTGTGAGCCTGACTACTGGACCGTAGATTGTAGAACAGAAATTTAAGTATTCATCCATATGTCAATAAAATATTATACTGATAATACAGTTTAATTTTTTTTATTTAAATTATAAAATACCTTTCTTAATAAAATTTTAAAAATTTTAAATAAATACATAATTTTTTATGACCAATACTTATTTGTACAAACCTGCACACACACTGCTCGTAAAATTTATGTCACGATATTTAAATTTTTATTGTCTTGTAAACAAATTTTTATACTAAATAAGTACGTCTGAATATTTACAAGATTTTTTTTTATAATTTTATATATAATTCTATATATTTACAAGATTTTTATAATTCTATATATTTACAAGATTTTTTTTTATATATACCAAGCATTCTTGCATGTTCAAATTAGAATTTTATAGTAATAACCTTATTTTAATTGAATAAATAATAATCATTATAATATTTGAATAATATGACTTTAGGATTAATTCTAAATAACTATATTTTTTAAATTTATTTAAATTAATTTTAAAAATTTAATGACTATTCCATGTTAAAGGTATATGCAAATTTGTACCGGAAAGCAGAGTTTGGTTGAGAAACAAGAGGAGTTCCCAAACAGTACTGAATTAGCTACTTGGGAGTAACCGTTCTTATCTCTCTAGAGACAAGCTGGTACAGAACTGAAATTGTTGTTCCATTTCTTTTCTGGTAATAAATCTGTGCACAATCTTAATTAAAGTAAATATATATTTAATTATTATATTAATTTTTTAATTAATATAATATTTTAGCTAATTTAATTATTTTATTAACTAATTACTTAACTATTAAATAATTAATTAATTAATTGATTTATTACTTTATTAAATTATTAGTGTTTATTTATTTTTATTTATTTATATATAATTAAATATATATTAATTATTTATTTATTTAACTATTTATTTAGTTATTTATTATTAGTGATTTTATTCTTTACGAACTGCAGCCAATTTGAATATAGTGATTTTATTCTTTACGAACTACAGCCAATTTGAATATAATTTTAACTATAACTTTTGAATTTTTTTATACAGTTATTACTGCAACAGTTAAAGTCAACTACACTAAATCAAACGCATAAATTAAAATTAGAGTAGAGCTTATATACTTTTAAAAGCACAAATCCATCCATATTTGCGAATTTGTTACTATTGAATTTGTATTGAAATTTATGTTTTTGTAAAGTCAACTAAAAAGAGAGGAAGATAAAGTAAAAAGTATAAATTACAATACAAATTTAATGATGAAAAATTTATAAACATGAATAAACTTATACTTTTAAAAATATATAAACTCTACTCATTAAAATTATATATATTTATAATTATAGCACAATTATAAAAGGGTTAATTGCATACGGATTTCTGTAAACATATCGAATAGCAGATATATCCCTACAAAGTTCAACTTTTTATATTTTTCCCTTCAAAAGTCCAACGTTATTCATATATATCCCTCCGGCTTATTGTCGTTAGTTCACTGTTTATTTTTTAACCGATTATATATGAAATGATAATTTTGCCCTTTCAAAAATATCCCTCTAAAAAATAATACAAAAATATTTGGAATGATGAAAAGATAAGTTTCTCTCACTAACTAACCAAGATTAAGTATTTAACCTATAGTTAACTAAATTTTTCTAACAGAAATAGATGATAGAAATATATATGAATAACGTTGAATTTTTAAAAAAATAAATATAAAAAATTAAATTTTATAAAAAATATATCTGTTATTCGATATGTTTACAAATAATCGTATGTAATTAATCCATTATAAAACTACGCAATCAAACGCCTCTATATCAGAACCAATGGCGGACGTAGGAGATTAGGTCCATGCTATACTATTTTTGGATGGCATATTCTAGGGTTGGCCAATTGCTGTAGCTTACGTCGCTGTGTCACGCTACGTTGCTCATAAAATAATATTATTATAACATTTCAATAATAAGGGACTTTTGCAATTTTGTACTCAGTATACAAACAACTGTATACAAATAGAAGCGCTTTGTACTCAGTATACAAACAACTGTATACAAATAGAAGCGCTATTTTGTTATTTGTATTTGTGTAGCTTTTCAAGATATTATTTGATATGGTATATGATTCATTCAAAATTTAAAATTTATTTTTATTTAATTTTTTTAAAAAAATTTAATCTGAAAACTATTTAGAGTTGGGAGACTTATATATCTCAAAATGGCTTGTAAGTTGAAAGAGTTCTCCTTTTATTTTTTATTAGGATAAACTTCAACATGCCGCAATATGTACTGTACATTATGATCTAAAAAAATTATATTTAATTAAAAAAGAATATTAAATTTAAATTTTTTTAAAAAAATTTTTTCTCTCTCAAATATATATATATATATATATATATATATATATATATATATATATATATATATATATATATATATATATATTTAGTTATTTAATTACAAAGTAGAGTATTTTAATAATTGTATAATAGTTAAGTTTAAATTTTTGAATCACAAAAAATAAAATAAACGTGAGCTAAATCATAAGAAGGTTAAATATATCAGTTTTAAAATAAAAATAAGCTAAATCAAGTTGGAAAAAATTGAACTTTACTTTTTTTTTCTTTTTTTTCTCTTTTTTTTTTTTTTTCTTTTTTCAAGGGAAGATCTTTCATTATTTTTTTTGTCCTTTGCTTCCTTTTTACGTTTCTTTTTCTTTCATCACTTTTGCGTTTACATCTGCAAGAACTCATGACATTGAATCTACAAATAACTACTAGTTGGAATGCACGCGTAATTAATGTACACTTAATTTCCACCAAAAAGTTAATTTTTTTAAAAAAAATTACCCACCTATTTTGTAAAATTTAATTATGTATATAAAATAAATATATTTTATTTACTTATAATCATCTAATTTGGCATAGAAATAGGTATAGCAATAGTAGATTTAGTGAAGTGGGAGTTACTATTAAATTAAAGTTGATTGTATAACTTAAATTGTCTAAATAAAAAATATTTCTTTTTGTAACAGTTAATAATTAAAGTATAGATACACTCTGAGAATAAAAAAAAAACATATTTGGAAAAAAAAATTAGTACTTTTTTTTTTTTTTTTCAAAGAACAAGATAGTTCGCTATCCGTTTCATTCATTCGGTAAATAAATTTAGCTACAAAAGATGAGACAGTAAACTCTCGAAAAAAAAAAACATAATAAAATAGAACACACATAAGACCGTCACTGATACAACTTATCCAAAACTGCACCACTCGTTCCAATCCCCTTTAAATTTCATATTTGTTTAACAACCAATAACGAATTTGACGATTAATTTCGAAAAACAACATATTGATTCTAAAATTTTTATTCGTCTTTTTAATCTATAGCAAATATACATAATGTTTTTGACTGAATAAAAATACTAATGCTTTGTATGCCTTCATCCTTCTTCATTGCTTAAAATATGAATAATTTTATATTTACCAAATTTTAACTTGATATATATATGACAAAATATACAAAATAATAGCAATTTAATGAGAATTAATTAAATAAATAAAAAGTCGATCAAAATAGTACTAGTACCTACAACAAGCCTCAATTATTTTGCAGGAATCTTTCAAGAATTATTTGCAAATTTGAGCTGGCACTACTTTTTATGTGGACGCAACGAGGCATGATAAATCCAATTCACTTCCCACAAAATCAATTAATCCACTTGCAAAAATGGAGGCACCTAATTTGTTTTCTTCTTTCCTATTGTTCACAATCCACCACTTAAGATAACACAAATAAATTAAGTTACTTTTTAAGAGCATTATATTGATGTACACCAAGTGCATGCATATCATTCGAGAGTAGAATGATACAAAATTCGTGCAATCTCATCATCCCATATCAGGTCAGAAAAAATGGGCGTTATCATCCGTATACTATTTTTAATGCATGCCTACGTAGGGCTCTAGCTATACCAAGCATTTATTAAAGAAGAAAAAGCTAAAAGCTTGAAGAGATTGCGTAAGGCACTATATATAATAATATTATTCCTTTACATCAATTTTTATAATAATTTATGCCGTTGTAATTACTAATTCAAAACATATTATTTAGTTATTTATTGCTATAAATTTTATAGCAACAATTTTTACATATATTGTAAACAAAATATTTTATAATTAATAGTTATCAATTTAAACAGTATTTATTATCGGAGAAAAATAGATTTATAGCATAATAAAAAAGCTCGTATAATAAAAGAGATGATAAAAGAGATAATCAGCTCAGATTGAGAATGCACTAATAAACTGCACTGTGAAGCTTATATTCTATAAACTTAATATTTTTATTTTTGTATATAATATTGGTATTATAAGTGTCTTAGGTTTGTAATACAATTAGCTATAATTTCGTTCAAAATAAGATGTGTGATGATAATGGCATGTACCATCATAGATCGTCGAGTCGTAATTTGTCGGTATAACTTTTGTTGTACTATCTTCTTCAAAAAAAGTGAAATAAAGTGTTGTCCCAGCTATAAAAAGCTAAAATTGTGACTAAAGTTGGAAGTGTGTAGCTCCAGCTTGTCACGTGGCCGTGGATAATCAGATCCATGACAAATTAGTATGCATGTTAGCTTAAGATATATACCACGTGAAATTTAACACCATTAGCTAAAATATATTCAAAAACTTATATGTAGGCGCGTGTATGATCCAATAAATTATACTGTTTGCATTGGTCAAATGTCACATCAAATCTAGTAGATTTTCCACTGATCCACCTCAGCATGTCTCAACAATGAATGAACGAGAAGAGTTCACAATTTTTTCTCTCGCCGTAGAACTCAGAAGGAAAATAAAAAAAGGGCATTCATCAGATCTGAAGTCTCAATCCAGCATTTTATTTTACTATTATAGTTATTATTTTTTTGTATGGTTTCCATTAATTAATGCTGTGGGTACGTACGTTCAATATATGCACCGTCTCTTGACAAAAATAAAAGCGCTAATTGTTCCTTTCACAAGATTATGACCTTTTCAAATGATCAAAATCTAAGATTTAGTACGGTCCAAGGTTAGGTTTGATACTTGCACAAATTAATTACGTACAACTTTTCTTCGAGTGATGGTTGCATACATGAAGGACAACAAATTGGAAACCTCTGGATGAATTGAACTACCTCAGTTAGTTGAGAATGGGACTAAATTATTTTGTAATTTTGTAACATGATGATTAATTCCTGAAAACACTAAATCACAATGGTAGGTATTGTTGGTACAACGTTCTAATTAAGCTCCGATCCCTCGTTTTAAGACTTTTCAATTACTCGACTCTGATCAGTTAATATCTATTATTCATTAGTGCAAATAGCATGATTCATCAGATAAACATTATAACTGAGAGAGCGACAGTTAAGATTACATTCTGAATTGTTTCTTTTTAGATTGATCTTTCGGATAACAGATGTAATAAATCAAGCTGCTCAGAGATCGCGTTGAAGATTTGTTCTATCAACTGTTCAACACTTGAAAACAATAATTTGGTAAAATTTTGAGCTGCTGCGGAATGATCGCATCTTTATTAATTAGTAGGGTTTCAATAATTCGTGCTGGACCAGCTGGTCACTGTGGCTCGAGTCACATATATACTCGGAGAAATGGTGTGTGTAAACGGGCCGGGTTAATTAGTTGGGCAGTGTTGGCGAGGACCCGATTCGAGCGCGGAAAATTTCTCAGCTTATGGCCCAATGGGCCCTGTGAGTGTTGAAGCCCAATGCCTCTTTTAGACCTTGATGGGCCTATTTGGGAAACAGCGTAACAATAAAGTAAATAGTTCGACAAGTGTCATGTCCTCGTTTGTGGACCGTGAGCCCATCATGTCCTTCAATTCCTACATACACTTTATGCTCCGCGGCTCAGCATTATTTTTTATTTTATTATTATTTTATTATTTTTTTATTTTTTTTGGGAGAGAGAGGGAAATATAGCATGCTATCTGCTCCGTCTATAATAAAAAAAAAAAAAAAAAAAAAAAAAAAAAAAAAAAACTTAATTAGAAATGTGAAACAACTAAGCTTTGAACTCGGAACCTCGGATACCAACCGAAGTTGGATTTGATTCTCAAAAACTTAGAAAACAAAAAAGAGAAAAAATTGATGCTGGATCGGGAGGAAAAATTGAAGTACGAGATGGAATAGACGGACGAGAGAGCGAGGGTACGTGTTTGGGTCTATTTATTCAGAAAAGCCAAAATCAAAGTAAAATTACTCTATTTTGTACTTGCAAATTGAGATTCCTGATTGGCTAAATATCAAGTCAATCACATTCTGTTATTTAAATATATAAAAATAAAATTAAATCAGAAAAAAAAAAAAAAACATGTATACACTTTGAAATTTGAATGCTGTAAGAGTGTATATATAACATAGTATAAATTCAATGCTACATTCATGGATGCTATTTGGTTGTATGTTGTTGCAATTGTACTGTAGATGTAATTACATATAGATTTAAATTTTGGTGTTTAATCTAATACATTTGAGTCCAACCATCTCAGTTAGAGCTATATAATGATGCTCGACTGTAGTTGTTTAAGCTGGATCCAAACCGATTGAAGTTTCAATTATAGTGGTTTGAAAGAATAACTATATATACATAAAAGCTAAAAGAGTTACCTTCCTGGTCATCTTTAAAACATAATTTTATATTTTAATATATATATATATATATATATATATTGAAAATAGTCTTATCGCCCTAAATTTAAAATGATAAATTTATAAATATTATTTTTTAACTATATACAATCAAATAAATTATTTATATCTACAACATTTTACACTATATAAAGCTAAACAATATATATATATATATATATATATATATATATATATATATATATATATATATAATTATTATTATTATCAATTGTTTCTAGTGCAAGTGGTAAAGAATTTGGTGGTTGATATTTGATATCCGAGTTTGAAGCTTTGGTTGCTTTATATTTTTAGCTAAATTTATTTTAAAAATAAACGAAATGAATAACATAATATTTTTCTCTAAAAAAAAAATTTATTATTATTATTTTTAAAACTATATATACTTTTCCAACTGCACTGTATATATAATTGTATCTACTAAAATGGCTCCAAATTAAGTAAAGTGGCTCAGCCAATTAAACATCTGCGATTTGATTGGCCAATAGCTCGACCACGTGACAGCACGATAAGTTACTGTGTTAAATCTGATAAACCGACAAAAGAAATATGATAATTGCTATATAAGCTCAAGCGTCATAAGTAAAAAGAGTTTTGGATAAAGTTACTTATAAGCAAAATAATTCAGAGTTTTTTTTTTTTTTTTTTTTTTTTTGTTACGTGCGTGGGGGCAACAAAGTAACTGTTGAAGTCCCAGTGTCCCAGAAGCGCTTCTGTGAAGAGCACATCGTCGGACAGTGGATGAGCCAACATAATATTCCAAGTTTCCAAGTACTCTTTTTATGTTGGCACATTGAAAACCCGGAAAAGAAATGACAAAAAAAAAAAAGAAAAAAAAGAGAAGGGAAGTTGGTTCTGTTGGTGATCTTTCTGTTGCAATTAATTATTGCCCAGATTTTGTATTAATTTCTGGACATGGCCAGGGCTATTAACAATATGGCGTGTCGGAGTAGCAAGCAAAAGTTTAATGGGGACAGGGCCATGTAAAATAATTATCAAATATATTGCATTTTATTTGATAGATTATGGATCAGATGATCTTATGAACGGTCTCCATTGAATTCTTATTATGGAGTGCCTAGCAATTTGTGCTCATTGACTCGCTAATGCATCAATCCAAACTAAACTCGACCATATTATGAGATTGGACTTTAAAATTACGCACAAAAAATGTAGTATTCTATATATATTGATTATTTATTTATGAATTAAAAATAAGTGTAAAAATAATTTTAGAAAACTAGTAAATTGAATTGGGTGAGCTCAATAAGTGGAATGAGAGTGCGGTCCAGAATAGACTTAACGGTAAGAGTCACAACAATAGACCCGTGGACGCTGTGTCTATATATACGCTTTAAATGAATTGGTTGCGTATTTCTAACAACTCGAACTTTTGAAATTAATAATTAACGCCAACGATTCGACATTCTATAATGTGTAGAATTAAGATATGTCTAAACTTTCTAATCTTTTTTTTTTTATTTAATCATTTTTTTTAGTTAACTTAGAGGAACTAGATGCTTAGCTTGTGTCAATTGAAAACATAATGGGAACCCACTAACTACCCTAAGATGAAGTTTTTGACTCTGAGCAGGTGCGTTCTACTACACAGTAATAGATTCTCTCTTTTCCTTTTATTTTAGTGGTTACACCTTCCCACACACAGAGGCGCGCGCGCGCACACACACACACACACACACAAAAAAAAGTTTGAATTATTGCAGAGGTGAAAATATTAAGAAATATAAGTTGTTGCTGGCTTGTGCCGGCCGGCATTGAGGCATTAAGTAATGCAAGAATGTCTATGGAGTGTGGCTAGGCCTTGAGTCTATTTTCTCCTAATTTAAGGAAAGGCTTGATGATGTACATCCAATTGGAATCTCACAAGCACTACTTCTTAATTATACAATATTTTTATGTCTAAATTTATGTTTCTACTTTCTGGCGTAATCACTTTTACGATAGTATTTATCAAATAAAAAAAAGAAGCTAGAGTTTTAGTTGACATATAGAAGCTTCAACTAATTTGAAGCGTGTAAATTTGCTCCAGTGATAAAAGACTTAATTGGATCTCAAGTTCGAAATCTAATAACTTTATATTTCAAATTAAATTTATTTTTAAAAATATAAACAAAATGGATATATAGCTTGCTGTTTGTTTTTCTATATATATATATATGAGAATAATGCCAATCATACCTAACGCTTGCAATTAATTAAAAATTTGATGGTTGATATTGAGCTTTTTCACATTTATAGTTGAACTTATTTTTTTTTTTTAAAAAAAAAACCAAAGAAATGTGTAATAATTTGCTATCTTTTTTTTTTCTCAAAAAAATAAAATAAAATTAAGAAAATATTATTTGAAATAGGAGCTATACAAGTTTTTGAAAATACAAATTTATGTCAAAGAGAATATACAGCCAGAAATAAAAGATGATATATATACATTAGGTTTTGTTGTGCTTATATTTTTGTGGGGCCTAGTTCTTTTTCAGGTTGATGCATGCCACTTTATTGCCTAGTTCTTTTTTAAAGCTAAAAGCGAAAAAGATAACATGCACATAATGCATGGGGACTCATTAATAAAGGTTCTGAGCTCACAAAATAAAAGAATTTAATTTGCTCTTTAGAAATAATTTTGTTCTATAAAAATATTAATTTGGTTCCAAATCTTCTTAGCAAAGTCACATCAGCCCGGCCTGCAGTTAAAACATTATGTGGAGTTGACTTCTTTTATTATTAGAACAAAAGTCAGTTTTTTTTTTAATAAAAATTTACATATTCAAAGTAATTTTTAATATTATCAAAGTTGATTTAAAATTTTTTTAACTCTGATAATAAAAAAATTATTTTGAATATATTAAATTTTTATAGTTCATTTTGATATTGGCATGTAAATTTATAAATTTTGATAATTATTTTTTAAATAATTATCTGACCATATTCAAACTCAATTTAATGCTAGAGCCCTAATATTTGAGTTCTTTGCTAACATACTTAAAAAATTTTATTAATAAATAACAAGCAAAAGTAAATTGGGTTTCGTGATTTGATGGGCACATAAGTCAAGTTTGAATTATTGGTTAAACCCGATGTTTTAGATTTTTAGCTTAGAAAAAATAATTATGTGAAATTAAATGAAACGATCATTACACTCTAAATATTCTGATTCGAAATTTTTTTATAGATTTCATGACATGAACTTGAATTAAACAGAATAAAATTTACTATATTAGAAGTCTAGCGAAATACAAACATAGAAATTAGCCAAAGACCTTTCATATTAGGTACTCTTAATTAGTAGACAACAATTAATTTGTCACCAATAAACCCATGTTTTTTATTTAGTTACTGTTTACAGTGTATATTTGGCTTCAATCAATAATAGCATTTTCTTTTTTTTTAAAAAAAATATAATTAAACTGAAACAAAGGAAAGAAATAGATAATGTTCAACTACTGCAGAGATCAAAGAAGATGATGCTCTTTAATCTCTACCAACAAATATATGAGGGAGGAAAGAAGGGCAAGTAGGTCCAGGAGTACTGTGTATGGTTCAAATCGTATTACTGAACTAAATCGAGTCATTTCAATTAACTCGCTCTGTTAACTTTATTACCAATAATGTTTGACTTAATTTTGCTAAGTGTGAATCAAATGTAGGGGTGAAGACGATCACATACTGTCGAAATTTTGATAAAATCATATTCATATTCATATTCATATATTTTTTTTCAAAGACAAATTCAAATACGAATATATATGGAATATTAAATTTTATTATTATATTTGCTTAAAACAGATTCAGATTCAGATATAATCGATATTAATATATATTAATATGTATTTATAAATATAAATTAAAATTAGCATAAATAAAATGCATAATACAATTAAAAGTTCGCCTCCGTACACTTATATTTTATTAAATAAAATTTAATTTTTTTAATAAATATAAATATAATTTTAATATGAAATTCATAATCAAACAAATGTAAAATACGATAAAAAATCACTTTATCCCCTACAATATATATTATTAACATTCCTTCTATCTCTTACAGATAAAAATGGTGGGACACAATTAGATTTTTTTTAAAAAATTATATTATCTTTTTTTTTTTGTGAATTCAAATATGAATATATATCAAACGCTAAATTTTGAGATCCATAATGGCATTCTATCGAAAATTCTAACCACTTTCACCCCTAATCAGAAGTATAGAGTTCATGATTAAATTGATGAACACCAGTGGGGCAGGAAATTCGTGTGCTTGCTTCTTTTTCTTTTTTTCTTTTTTTCTTTTTTTTTTTCTCTCAATGTCCACATCTTTACTCAGCTCACGTGTGAGACATGTAACCAATTACCCTGTAAACAGTAAAAGGATCAATTTTTGAATAAAGTTAAGATTGCGAGACTTTGCATTCAATACATTTTGATCAGGAATTGAGTTTGCAAAGACCCACGGTTTAATTTACTATTTCATCATCAAAATTAATTTGCACATAATCTCAAGCGCCACATCGCCATAATCATGCACAATTAGTTCGTGAAATATTTATTTATATATAATAAATATAAATATAAAAATACTTTCTCAAGCTTTTCCTGTAGCCAACGCTGCTTCCATCAAAATATATATATATATATATATATATATATATATATATATATAGACCTTCATCTGTGCTCATTCTCTAAGCATAAAAGAAGAATAAAATCATATAGCCCACAAAACCATGCATAAATCCAAGAGGAGAGTATATTTAGAAACTTGTGCTCGCGATTAATCTAAGAAACAATGGATGTAATTAAACCAACTTGTTCATAGAAAAATATTTAGGCAAACCAAACTCAATCTTTAGGTCAAGACCACCTCAATTTCTTTTTAGAATGAGTCCAAATTTTTAGGAGGGGAAGTAGGGACCATCTCGCAATGAGTAAAAGAGAATATGTGAGTGAATAAGTGATAAGAACAAGTAGATCCATCATGAGCATTGAAGGCGGTAAAACAGTACAAATCATTACTTGTGCAATATCTATTCGGATATATATATATGTCATACGCTGCGTATAACATTTCATAACTAGCATCATAAAAGTTAATCTCCTATGTTTTATAACATCTAAAGTTAAAACTTGAAAAAGTTAAAATTAAATAGATTGAGAGTTTTAAAAGTTTATTATTCAGAAATTAATTATTGAACAAAAGTATAACAATACATATTACAGATTTCTTAAAAGTAAAAATCTCAATCTTTATAAAATTTTAATCTCTCTCTCTCTCTCTCTCTCTCTCTCTCTCTCTCTCTCTCTCTCTCTCTCTCTCTCTCTCTCTCTCTCTCTCTCTCTCTCTATATATATATATATATATATATATATATATATATATATATATATATATAGCACATCTAATTTGAAAGCATGCATAAGAGGTTATTAGAGGGGGCAACTGCTTTTAAGTTCCCTAACAAAAATCTCTATACTAGTGAAAATATATATTAACAAGCCGTTCATATATATATCAGCAATATGTAAATGAAAAATACTTTGCGCGCACACAAATTTTATAACTTTTCACATACAGTAACATAATATATATATATATATATAATATATATTATATATATATATAATATATATTAAAATTTTTTTTAGATTGAACATTATTATTTTTTTCTTATTTATTTTAAAATATAAATGATTATATTTTAAATTTAAAATTGTAAGTATATATTATTCGTTAAGGATGATGATGATGATGATGTATATAATTCGTTTTATTTTGGGGGTGGTGCACGGAGTGCATGTAATTATTGTTTCTCATCAAAGGTGAAGTAGGTCTTTCTTGTAATTTTAGTCGATCTCTGTACGACCCGTTGGCAGCGCCAATAAATACGAGCGTACTCCGCCCACTTGCCGATTGGCAAGCATAACGAGAGAGAGAAGAAGGGAAATAAAAAAGAAGAAGAAAAAAAAAAAAGAAAAAAAAAAAAAAAAAAAAAAAAGAGTCCGGGTGCGGCGAAGAAGCGAAGCACGCGGAGCTCACTGATGGGGCTGGGATGCGGGTGCAAGGACGCCAAATCGGTGTCGGTCTCCCACTCCGCCTCCGATACCTCCACCGCCACCCCGCGACGGCCCCGGCACAACTCCTCCTCCGCCGACACCACCCTAACCCTCCCCTCCACTTCCTCTTGCTCGGACGACGTCGGCCCCCGAATCGGGAGCTCCGCGAGCACGCCGAGCTTCTCCGGCCTCCTGCGCGAGCTCGGCGAGCTGGAGCAGAGCGTCATGTCTCTCCCGACCTCCGCCGTCAACAACGACGCGGCGGCGGCGGCGGCCGAGCAGAGGAAGAAGAAGAGCCGGAGCCATCGACGGGTGGAGGAGGAGAGCGTGGCGGTGGTGAAGGAGTCGGAGGACCCGCTGGGGGACTTCCGGAGGTCGATGCTGCAGATGATCGTGGAGAAGGAGATCGTCGGCGGGGACGAGCTCCGGGAGCTCCTCAGCCGCTTCCTCGCCCTAAATTCCCCCCACCACCACGATCTCATCCTCCGCGCCTTCGCCGACATCTGGGACGACGTCTTCGCCGGCTACGACGACCACACCCCCGATCTCATCCGCCACACCTACCGCCAGTTTCCCCTGCCGCCTCCTCGGAGATTCTAAATTCCATTATTAAGAATTCACACCGGCGGAGCAGATTTGTCGTACCAAAAATATAGTACAAATTGCTCCCAACTAAAAATTTCATTCGATTAATTATTTAATTTCTCTTCTATAGCAATTAAGTTAGGCCGCGCGTGCTTACTGCTGTTACTTTTTCGCTGAATTTGATGTTCATATTTGTTATGTTAGCATTTGCGTAATTAATTAATTAATTTGATCTTCACTTTTAATTATTTTTATGTATTAATTTATTTTATACTGTATTTATTCTTATTATTTTAAATTAGATATTAGAAAGAGTGGTGTGGCACTTAATTTATACGGGTGGTTGAGGTGGAGTGGAAGAGAGGGCGATTGGAACTACCTCGTGAGTGAGTTATGCTGCCGATCTCGGTGGTGGGTGGAAGAGACAAGTTGCGGTAATCATTGACTTCGGCCCGTTTGTGATCCCTCGCAATAGCTAGCTAGCCATTTCAATGGTTAAGCACGAGTTTATATACTGATGAGATATTGACTCCCTCAAAAATAAAGAACCAGCTTCATCTAATTCTAGAATTAGATATAATATAATTAAAAAAAATATTTTTATCTTTTTTTGATGAGATCGTAGAAAGTATATTTTCGTTAATTTATCGAAATATACAAAACACAATGTCATGCACAAAAATAAATAAAATATTTATTTATATTGTATTTTTATTTTATGTAATGAAATATTCTCATAATTTCAAAAGAATGTTAATTATTCACTCCTATATACAGAGAGAGAGAGAGAGAGAGAGAGAGAGAGAGAGAGTGTGTGAGTGAGTTGAGTTAACAAATTATATTTTCATTCATTTGTTTTTGATAATAGAGCTTCTAAATCAACGATTGAATATGATCTAAATTATTTGAAATATGTAAAAATTAAATTTTAAATTTTTTCGACATTATTGACTTAATGATCAAAGAGTTGTAAAATTTATAATTTTAATAATCAATATAAATATTTTGCTCGTTTAATAGTATAAAAAATTTATATTAATTAAATTTAAATAATTATTTAAACTATCTAAAATAAAATTTATACTCTCGATCTTGATTTTTGAAAGATATTCATTTTCGGATGGATAAAAAAAATTTAAAAATATAAAATTTAATTTTCAAATAGTTTAAATTGTTTAGATCAAATTTAACGATACCGATGGTCATTTCGAAAGCTTTTTTATTGAAAATAAATAAATAACTACGAAATATATTTACTATCGATAGTATTCCAGCCTAGATAACCTTCACACACTCACTCTCTCTCTCTCTCTCTCTCTCTCTCTCTCTATATATATATATATATATATATATATATATATAGAATTAGGCTAGAATACTATCGATAACACCAAGCCATTGGTGCTATTAAGTTTTTAGCCGTTGGATGAAAAAATATGAGGTTGGAATTATAGTGGGCCCCTAGGGTTTACTAGGTGGTTGGTTGAATAGTAAAAATCTTAGGGGACCACTATAATCCGAACCGTATATCTTTTCATCCAACGGCTGAAAACTTGATAGCACCAATTGTTTGGTGCTATCGATAGTATTCTAGCTGGACTATATATATATATATATATATATATATATATATATATATATATATATATATATATATATGAGTAGATTATCATATAATTAATAGTATAAAATAATTAGTGTTATTAAATTTTTAATATTTGAACGAAGAGATGTGATAATTATTTTTTAGAATTTAATGAGTAATTTTTTGAATAATATAATTTAAGAATCGAAAATAATAAAAAAATTTGATTTAATAAAAAAAATATTAACAGTAAATATTTAGTGCTATTTATAGCATAATAACCCAACTCTATAAATATATATATTTGTGCCCATTGTTCTGTGGCACCATGGTCTAAACACATCCGAAATTTAAGGAATAATTTAAGGGAATTAGATTTTCTAAAATACTAAAATAAATATATTATATCTGATCATAATTAAAATTTTTCGCTATAATAATGATAATAATGTAAACTGCTTTTGTAATAGTAATTTCCGTAAACTCATGAAGATGTAGAATGAAGTTAAAGAAGGCAAAATAGTAGCCGGGAATTAATGATCGAAACATCTGGAGGACGCGCGCGGACACCCGGGAATCACGAACAGGGTGTCGCGTGAACACCTTCTTTAAGTAAGTCGTACAATACCACGTGGCAGTACACGAAACCCAAGATGTTTCACCATTTTTTTATTTTAATTCAAAATTTTAATTTACTTACCGCAATAATAGCGGCCGGTAGGAGTTAAAGTTGCCACGTAAATTTGGACAAAAATTTTTTGATCATCATTTTCGAGCGCCGCAAAACCGCCGCGCTTATGTATTTTTGCGGTTATGTATTTTTGCGGCTCTCATCCGAATGGCGCTTATGTATTTTTACGGCGCTCATCCGTCCGTTCAAATTTACCGAATTTAAAGAAAAAGAAGTTGAGAGAGAGAGAGAGAGAGATGGACGGGTCATAGATGAATAACATTTTGCCACGCGCTTATTCAATAAAATTTTTGTTTGATTTTATCTGATAAGTCCAGCTTAAAATTTATAAGAATGAAAATATAAATATTTAAATTTAACTTTTAATTTATATTTATATCTAAATTTGTATAGGTAAAAAAATATGAATACGAATATAATTTCGTCAAAAATCTGATTTAATCTCTATGATATGGAGAATGTGAATATCTCCTACTGCAGTTTGATAAAATGATTTATATTTTATTTTTAGTTTAACTTATTATAAATTTGTATTAAAATTATGTTTGTGTTTGTTAAATATTAAGTTTTATTGAATAAAATATAAATATATAAAATTTGAAAAGTGTAGAATATTTGTCGTATTCTATTTTATTCGTGCTAATTTTAATTTATATTTTAATCTAAATTTATAATTAGTGAATATAATAATTTTTTTTAATATTTAATATATATTCGAATTAAAATTCGCATTTAAAGAAAAATTTGTTTAACTGCTCTCACCTCTTAGTTGCAACTGTGATAATTAAAATGCAAGGTAAAGTTGTTTTTTAACTTTTTTTAAAAAAATTTAAAAATAAAAATAAAAATAAAATTTTAAATGGTCCACGACAGGCTGAGGCAGTGGACAAGTCCAGATAATAATTTCTCGTACGTCGCCGGCAAAAGATGAGCGAAGCAGACGTCTTGGGTTAAACAACAAATACGCGACGGTTTAATTATTCGTAAAAGTAGTAATATCAGCTGTCATTGTTTGGATACATCAAACATTGCCGGGATATTTGTGTGGGTCAAGGAAAACAGCAGGATAAGAGATGCCCGAGTCCGAGGCAACTTAATGGTGCTGATTCATATGACACGTATTAATTCTTCGTCCAAATGTGTGTTTGTTGTACGTTGCAGGTGGTATAAACAGCATTGCAGTGCCTGACACAACACTAGTTCTGCACAGTTCTTCCAAATATAGAAGAAGCAGATAAATAGACATAGACATGAGCATTGTTCTTGTCACTCTCTGTTCACATGACAACCTTAATTTACGACTTGTATTCAGCTACGAAAACACAAAGTTGATTCACAATGAATTGGTTATCAAATTATTATTAGTATTATAAAAAATTAATATGCGGTATGGTGTGATAGAAACAAAAATTGAAGTAAGTGCTGCGCAGCTACTGTAAATTAAAATTTGCTGAACTATATAAATGAAAAAAAATAATAATAATAAAAAAAAATCTCCCCAACCCACGTGACCATCACTCGCCAGTCACGTGTTTTTGATATGCCCGTCACCTCGACTCCGCTCTCACTCTCGAAACTCAGCAACCCCCAACCATGGCGACCGTCGTCGCCATGGTCCTAATCCTTGCTCCTCCTCCTCCTCCCTCTCTCGACCTCGCCCGAGACCTCCGATGGTGCAACCCCCTCGGCATCCACCCCCGTCGCCTTCCTCCGCTTCAAGCGTTGCGGCGTGGGGAGTCCTCTCCCCTTCCTCCGACGCTACGAGCCCTCGGCGGGAGCTCCCCCGCCGCTCCCTCGGAGACGGAGGCGCCACCGTCTACGGCGGCGGAGGGTGATGAGGAGGAGGCGGAGGAGACCTTCACGCTCCTCGCTTCCATGACGAGTCCTTACAATGAGATCACGATCGTGGATAGCCCCAAATCGAGGCTCTTACTCCTCGATAACAGCGGTAATAACCCCCTTCGATCACCCCAATGAATTCCTGTGTTACCCATCCTGTTTGATGAGTTTGAGGAGATGGATTTTGGTGAAAAATTAAGCAAGTATTGTTCCATTTTCTTATTGTGATTCAGTAACGAGTCCCTTGAAAGAGAGAAGAGTTCGTGGTTTTTCTTCTGTTTTCTTTTTTATTATCTCATAATATACAACTTAGATCTCCAGTTATTTGTGCTCAAGCTTCCTTGGATTGATCTAGCTGATTCATTATTGCTAAGAAAACAATTGGATGACGACGATTAAGCCAACAATGATCTCTCTCTATTTTTTTTTTTTTGTTCCTACTTGTCCTGTTTTGAACACAGGTAACATTCATAGCATGATTAAGAAGGAGAATTTATGGACGGGCTCATATTGGGTAAGGGCAACTTATTAGTCCTACCATCCTTTTTCTTTTACAACTGGTAAAGAAATGGATCAGTACTTATAACTGAGAATCCAGGACGTGAGATATTCGATGTTGTTTAATCAATTGTTGGATGT
This sequence comes from Tillandsia fasciculata, assembly GCA_029168755.2. Taxonomy (NCBI): domain Eukaryota; kingdom Viridiplantae; phylum Streptophyta; class Magnoliopsida; order Poales; family Bromeliaceae; genus Tillandsia; species Tillandsia fasciculata. The sequence goes on from CM054931.1 coordinate 780,767, forward strand.
AAATCGGCAGCTTTGCCTATCATAACAGGGATTCTCACCTTTTTGTACTTCTTTAAGGGCTAATTGTTCTTGTCTATTATTTGAATTTAGCTTAATGCCATAATTTTAATATATGATGCTCAGTGATGTTCAAAGTTGTTTACTGCCATAATTGTTAGCTAATTGAATTGTTTACCATAATAGCTTCTTGTATCTATTTCTACATTTTTATATTTATAACAGTTAGATATGTCTCGAATTCTAGAACCGGAAGGTTTTCTAGCCCTATTTTGTTTTATTTATCCCATTAAATTAAGTTTGGATTATGCCTAATCTTATTAAGATTATTTCTCATCTTAGTGGATTCGTATTTCTAGTTGTATTATGATTTAGCCACTATTATAAATATACTTTTATTTTGTTGATTTGGTGCGGCGGATGAGAAGGAGTATGGGTGTATTTTGGGATTAGGGTTTTGTGAGAGATGCATATTTTGTGCACCACTTTGATTATAATGAAAGTCTCCGCTCCATTTTCGCCCGTGGACGTAGGTCAGTGGCCGAACCACGTAAATATTATGTGTTTTATCTTTCTTCTCTCTTTTTCGATTCTCTCTTGATATTTTCGCGCCCAACGAACTAGATCTTTTCCGTTTTGTCATAACAAACTGGTATCAGAGCACTTGAGAACCTCTTTAAGGTTTTAGTGGAGAAGATGAAAATTCAAGTCAAGGTGGAGTTTTGTGGCGGGCTCAACACAACGGCTAACAACTACAAATTAAACCATGGTGGAGATTGTTATAATTTGGTTTAAATTTATAGTTATCTAAATTAATATTAAATCCTAATCTAATTAGGATATGATATAATTTGGATTTGTTTTGAACTATTTGGATTGTTAGTAGGAGTCTAATTCAACTAGAATAAAAATTAGAGTCTAATTAAATTCTAGTTCGGAGCCACATATTATAAATATGTGCTACGGCTTCATTAGAGGAAATCAATCTCTAAATTAGATCCAAGTTATTCCCTTGTTTCTCTGGGTGTGGGTCGTCACGAAGCAGCCGCCTATCGTCACGAAGCAGCCGCGACAGCATTACAGAGAGAGCAAGCAGAGCCTTTTCTCTTGGAGCTATAATTAGGCGATGTGCTAATTAAAGGCTATGGTATTGAGTAGCAGTGCATGTTGCATTTTGGAGCTCTAATTAATTTGGTTTTCCTTTTGGGGCATATCGCGTGTATTTGGTGCTTCGTATTTTCAGAGAGAGATTCCTTTTGTACTCCGCTTTCAACAGTAATAAAGTTTTTGCTCCGTTTTCGTCCGTGGACGTATGCTAGTGGCCGAACCACGTAAATATTGTGTGCTTTATTTTTCTTCTCTCTTTCTCGATTCTCTTTTGGTATTTTCGCGCCAAATGAATTAGATCTTCTCGGCTTTTGTCATAACAATAACTATTTGTATATAATACATATACATATATCTCTTTGCCTTTATAGCTTCTTGTATCCATAGTAGCTTCTTGTTAGCTAATTGAATTGCGTTTCTATGCTTTTAAAAGTATCAAGTCATTGATGCTTGTAGATTTTTAAAATTTGGATGAAAGAATGTGCGGTTAGAATGATAGTAGGCTCATAGGTTTAGTGGATGGTTGGTGGAATAGTATGATCTAAAGGGTGAAATTAATTGAAGGGATAGATCTAATGGTAGAAAATTTACAAGCACCAATTATTTAATACTTTTAAAAGCATAATACTCGGACTCTCTCTCTCTCTCTCTCTCTCTCTCTCTCTCTCTCTCTCTCTATATATATATATATATATATATATATATTGTTGAGATTGTTCTTTTACCGGAAAAAGTTATACACTTATGCACCTGTGAAGACAAGAAGAAAAGTCCATTCCATTAGTTGCTTTAAGATGATGATAGGTAACTTTTGTAGCCTTTAACCGATGTCATTTAGACATGTATAGCATGACAACGGATCTTCATAACCATTACAAAAGTCTCATATAACTTAGTAAGGGCCTATAAGTTTCTTATTATTTCTTAACATGGTCATTTGCCCTTGCAATTTTTATTTAGCCATTATGCTATGTGGTGATTAATGTAAATACAAAATAAAGGTTTTGCATTACTTGTTTGTCATGATCCTGCCTTTCCTGCATCTATTTTTCTCTGTTATATAACAAAAGATATCAAATTTTTTTGCTCTTGATCTGCTGGTATCCTGTACAGGATGAGTTTGCAAGTCTTCCTGCTATCATTCCGCATGGACCTGTTGCTATATTAGGATTGGTAAATCAGTCTTAGTCTCAATTTCTATAATCGTTATATCTTGCATTAGAATTTCATAGAAGATGTTAAAGAACAGCTTTTTTGAATTTGTTTCTCTCAGGGTGCTGGAACTGCAGCACGGTTGATGCTCGAATTATGGCCTTCGTTGCACCTTATTGGTTGGGAAATTGATGAGATAGTAAGGAATGCCACTATAAGTTGTAAAATTATAGCTTTGCCATCTGTAACTCTACCTTCTCATTCTTTTGATGACTTCTGATCAAACTTAATCTTGTTAATATTCTCCTTGTCCCCTTTTATGCCTTTCAATATCAATCCTGATTAGATTTTACTAGTAGGTTGGAACACTTACCTTATGATTGTCTTGACAAAAAGACACTTTTATATCATGAAGCACATGCAGCACCTTTTTATAATTAATCTGTAAAGAACTCCCTACAGAATTCTGCCCTATTGAAGGCTAGGGAAACTATCACTATTTCTGAAAGCTGGGGATGCCGCAGCTCCAGGGCATACTGTAGCTTTCAATACTGACTGGCTGTATTATGGTGCAATATTTTTGGTTATATCTTTTAATTAAATTGTCCATCATCTAGGTCCAATGCTTGTTGTTTTTGAACTTGGTGTTTTATTTCATGTAACTTCTTTCAATAATAAAATGTTGTGCATACTCATTATGATGGTACACATATGATTTACTGTTAGCAAATGTGTCAAACACACATTCGACTCGTATAACTACTTTGATGGTGTCTATATCTTTGATCTTTACTCTTCCTTTTTCAGCTTTCCATTTTATGATTTTGCTTCCTCTTCAAATATAACATTCTTATCATGAAATCACTAATTATTCAGAAATGACATAAAAACTGCTTTCTGACAGTTGATTTATATGGCAAGAGAGTATTTTGGTCTATCAAATTTAGAGAAATGCACCAAGTCTGGTGGTTCGCTTTCTGTTCAAATTGGGGATGCTTTCGCTCCATCTGCTACAGTTGAAGGAGGTTTTGCTGGTAAACTAAACTGTCTTAGTAACATGCTTCTTATACTTGCATCATGTAGATGTTCTTTATCTATGAATCAGGCTTCTTCCTCATGATTTGCCTATGTATGGTTTGTCTCTCCTCAACAAATCTAAATGTTCAATAATCTAGCATTGATATTTCCTTATTGCATGTGCATCCCGGGACTCAAACCTTGTCCTTTTTGTGGGAACACAGCGCTGTACTATTGGGTTTGAATGGTATCTGGCTTTTCGCATATTTACTTTGGAGTTATAATTAATGCATGTTGTATTACAGGTATTATCGTGGATTTATTTTCTGATGGAAAGATTTTACCTCAACTAGAGGAGGTACTTATTTTGCTCTCGTCCTTTCCTCGTTAAGGCTTTGTTTGGATGCATAAATATCTTGTTTGGTATATATTATGGATTTATTGAAGAAACTTGCATATTTGGCAAATAAGGAGTGTGATCAAATGTCGAGAATTGAATTCCATATTAGGTTTTCAAGTCATTTTTCGGAATAAAATAAATCACTTGGTAGGTGAAATATACTATCTTACCAAACCTTGGATATTAAGACCTTTTGAGAAGAAAAAATTCAAACTGCTTTCTTAAATTACACTAAAAAATTCTTTTACCAAATATGTTATCCAAAAATAACTTATCCTGACGTCTAAACAGGACCTAAATGTTTGTTTCCATCACAGTGGCTAAATGTTAGCTCGATATATTTAGTTTTGATATCTTAACTATATATAATTAAATGATGTTTCTATAGCATTTAGCCTCTTTGATTTCCTTCATCTTAATATGCACATATAAGTGGATATGAACATGAATGAGGATGCTTCTTTATCCATACGAAGTTAGATGAGTCATCGTCATTATCGTATCATCACCTACCCAACCTTTTACCTATTGGGCCTGTTGGAAAGCTGCTGACAGATATGAAGGCTATAAAAGTACCAGTAATATTTTACAAAAGGTTGTTTAATTGACATAAAACATATTCTTTTCTAAGCATGGCTTGGTAAGAACACTGTTCATATTATGGAAGGCATAAAGAAGATCAGGATATTTGGTTCTCTGTTGACCTGGCACCAAAATTTGATGTTTTATTATGATGTCGACCTTAAATTTAGGCATCCTTTAACTAAATGTCAATAAATTAAATATTTTGACCACTCTTATCCAACATTTTTACGTTCATCTTGACTCAATTAGCATTAAGCATTTATTTCTCTCCTCAGTTAGAACTGTAATTAAATATCATCAGATTGCTTCTAAGAACGACTCTCCTTTTCTCTCTCTCTCTCAAAAAAAAAAAAAAAAAAAAAAAACTGAGTCTCCTTTCCTTGAGTGTAAGAAAGATCCAAGATTAATGAGCCATGTCATTTTTTTTTCCTTCTTTTGTTAAACATGTGGTTGAAGTAACTATAATCTGCTCAATTAAATTGTCACATGTTTCCTTAATGTCATTGATAGCAAAATGTACCACAGGTTGAGACATGGTTGGAAATTGAGAAAAAGTTGATGCCGCATGGTCGGATCATGGTAAATTGCGCTGGAAAAAATGCTGAAGCATATAATGATGGAGATAGAACAGCGCCTACTAATGTTTCAGCCATTACGTCTTGGATGCAGAACTCTACAATAAAGACACTCTGTTGCGCATTTCCTGGAAAAGTATACAATTTCTTCTCTCTACTCAGTTTTCAAATGTTTCAGAGTAAATCAAACACGAAAATATAGCGTCTTTGACCAAAAAGTATGAAGTGAAAATTTGTTTTCTACACAACTGTTAATTTGGACAAACTTCAATTTTTGAAGAAATGACGCGAAGAGTAGATAAATAGGTAAACTATCTTCAAATTTCAGTTAAGAGTATGACGCCTATGGCTATAAGTAATTTCCATTTGTCTTTTCTAACCCGAAGAAGGTACAAAAATGCAGGTAAGCTGGAAGAGAATGGAAGGAGAGGATAACTATCTTGCACTCACTGGTCCACCACCAGACTTGGACACTTGGTCAGCTGCCGTGCCGAGCCAGCTGAGCTTGAGTGCCAAACAGTGGAAACCTTGTGAACTGGACTGATAAAGCTTATGTTCCCTTTCCCTGCACAAAAGGGCCTCCTCTTTGGTTCACAATCTCTGTAAATTTGATATTTTAGATTCATCCAAAGGAAACTCTTATTACTGAAGCAATGTCTTTCAATGTGACGACAATCGCTAAAGCGGTATGTTTTCTTTGGTTCCATTTTCTCTTCTTGCAAGAGAAGTATCGAACTCTGATATGCAAATACAAGTTATTTTTAAATTGTTTTGAGCTTCTTTAAGATGTGCAATTTTATGTAGGTGATTGACGAAGCGACAGCATGCCTGCTGCGGCAGCTTGCTTAAAAAAAATGTGGAATTAACAATTTTTAATAACACTAGACAAGGAAGTATAACATTGCATTTTCCCAACATATATATATGTTCATTTGTACAATTGTATTTTTCTTAAACATAAAGTAATCATTGACGTCTCAATTTTGTCAACTGTTATATTGTTGTTGTACAGTTCATAAATCTTATGTTGTGATTAATTAGATGCAATTAACAAATCTTGTTCTTTATTCACTTCGCTACCATGGTTTGTTTATGCTGATGATGATCATTTGAACTATTATGTAATTGCAATTAAAGAACCCGTTTCCAGAACTTTATGTAATTATATCATTGATTATTCAAAGTTAACATAAAGGCTTTGTCACCATGCCTCGATTTTTTTTTTGTACCTCTCTATATCTCGTCTTAGACCAGCTCCTGTGGTTACGCACATTTAACTGTTCTTCACAGCGCGAGGTGGAGTCGTCAACGTATGGACACATTCAAGAATTTCAATTTCCGTGTCAAAAAAGTTTATACTATCATGGACAGAATTGCGATTGGCAAATCCCTTGGAAGTGTAGTTTGTGTGAAAAATTTCTTCCTCACCGTGAACGTTAATGATTATTTTTCCAAGTACCCACATTATCCTTATAAATCCATACGATAAGATAATTAAACCAACTGGGGTGTGTATCATTTGATCCCCTGATAAGAGAGAACCAACTCTAAGTCGAGGTAATTACACTTCCAATTAAAAAATATTTTAAAAATATTTTGATGCCGGAAAAAGTAATTGGGCAATATTATCTGTACATCTAAAAAATAGATATAAATTTTACACTCATTCATTCACCGGTTAATATTTCATACTTGTCTTATTAATATATTTTTTAAATGTTAAATAAAGAATTGTTTAAACTATTGGAGCAAGGAGTATATAAGATGTACTTATTTTTTTTTAGGTGATGTGATAACATGTTTGGAAGTTATTTGGTGAGAAAATATTCAAGCATATAAATAGGCTTCGACATCAATCCTGTACGTTTATGTGATTACGTTCTTTGGACTTTACACTTTTGCTATTGTGAGGTGGACCTCCTAAACTTTGACAAGCGAATCCAAGAGGTACGTAGTTAATTGGGTCAGGTATATTATATATAACCTATAATTATTATCTTAATACCTACACCGTTTTGATCCTTTGAATCTAAATATCATACGTATCGAACAAATATTTTGGTATTAGTTGGTGAGCTACACCACTGAACCCACCGAATAAGCCCCAGATCACCACTTCAACAATTAAAGCCTAGCCTAGTCAAAATAAGCAAGCCCTTTTTCCGGTCACCAACACTATCCGTGCCCACATAGAATTAAGAATACTATAAAAGAAGATCGATCTCGACAGTGAAAGAAAAGCAAGTAGAATATTATCCAAAAAGAAATCTATTAGGAAAGTGTACATTTGCGGATATGGAGAGAGCTTTGATATGGTGTTGTTGCATGCTTGCAATATTATTGTGTGCGCAAATATCGGTGTCAAGCGCTGAGGACTCGGCTTGTTTGAACCAGCTGATCCCTTGCCTGCAGTACATCAACTCGACACAGACTCCCTCGAGCAGCTGCTGCAGCCCTCTCAAGTCACTCATCACGTCGGACCCGCAGTGCCTCTGCAGCATGCTCACGAGCAACTCCGCGACTCAGCAGACCGGCGTTAACATGACTCAGGCCCTGCTCCTGCCAACGAGGTGCGGAGAGAGTGTGAATGCTGGATTGTGCACGAGTAAGCATCTTCATAGATCACAGTAATACTTCTCTAGTTGTTCAAGAGAGTTAGTTGATTCTTAGGTATCAAACAACATAGATGCTAGTGTTAGATTCTAGCCAATTCCAAGTACTAGTGTGAGTTGCTGAACCAAATGGTCTCAGAGATGAACTCAAAAACTTGGGTTGCTTAATTTCAAACATAATATGTTACTGTGCATGAGTGTAACGCATATGTATGCTTTTTTCAGGTTCACAAAGGATTGCAGATTCGAGCTCGGCGGGCGAGTTAGTATTTGCAAATGCAGTGATGGTTGCTGTGCTGTCGTCAATTGTTCAGAGCCTGTGGCTTTTACATGAGTGATAGGCTGGGAATGTTTTCTTTACGATCCTGCAGGATTCTATACATAGTAATAACTATTATTTCAGTTTTGTATTTTTATTAGTTCTGATTCTTTTATTCAGTAATGGTCACTTATAAAAATAATTTATTCTATCAATTACTTTTGGCACAGGTGGTAAAGAGTTTGGTGATTAATATTCGAGGTCCGGAATTCGAAGTCTAGTTATCTCTTTTCAAATGTGTAATGATAATAAAAGATATGGCTGTGAGGAGACAATTGTCATATTTACTAGAAAAATACTTTTCAATGGTGTAATGATAACAAAAAATATGACTGCGAGGAGGTTGTGTTTGGTTCAAATGTAAATTATTACTCTTTATTTTAAAGATGAGTTTATTTAGTACTCTTGTTTTCGGTAATAAGAAAAATAGCGTTTAAATAGTTATATTAAAATAATAAAAATAAAAATAATTATAATTTTAAAATAATAATATTTTATCTAATTAATTAATATAAAATTATTAATTAATTAATAATTTAACTTATTTAATTAACTATTGCTAAATAATCCAAAATATTAATTGATAAATTTATTAACAATGAGTATTGTTAATAAATAATTTAAGTAATTATAAATAATTTAATAAATTAATTAATTAGTTATTTACATAATTAGTTAATAAAATAATTAGATTAGTCAAAATATTAAAATTAATTAAAGAGTTATATAATATTTAAAATTATATTTATTTAATTAAATTTATTTTTAAGTAGGAACAAATTTGTTTCAAGAAAAAAGTTAGAAGAATAGTTTTCAACCTTATATCAGTCTATTTCAGAGAGTCGAAAATTATTATTTTCATCCATAACAAAACGTGTTTTGAAAAATAAGACCAAATAAGAACTTATTTTAGATCTTATTTTCGAACTAAATGCTGTCTTAGATTCTAAGTATAAATTTTATGCCTTAAACTTTCAATAACCGGAATTTATTCACTAGTCTATTAAAAAATATATATATTTTTGCTAAAGATCTAAAAAAGTTGTCTAAATCTTAGAGCTCAGAGATATAACATATACATTTCTATATGGGGTGTATGGGTAGTATTTTTCTATTTGCAAGAAAGTATTTTGTTTTTTGAAAAAAATAAAATGAAAAACTGTTTTTCAAGATAAAAGTTTTCAAAGGGAAATATTTTTTTTCCCACTGTTTACATTTTTCTGGATAAAAAATACGAAAATACTAGTGTTCTAGAAAATTACTTCTTCTAAGAACCAAACGGACCGAAAAAAAAAAAAAAAAAAAAAATCAGCTAAATAGTTATTTTTTAATATATTTCCCTGGAAATTAAACATCCCCCAAACCCAAATTCAAAATTATAGCTCTTCAAAATTAGAAATTCCGAATTACATAAGCAAATGACCAAGCGTACGTTTTTCGATCGACCATGCATAAGCACAGAAGCGGGAAGAGCCCTAAAACCAAAGTACATATCCAGGGAATGTGCATAAAAATTGTCTACAAATTGTACATCTCAGATTACATAGTCATATCTAGCAATTATCCGCTTACAAAAGCATGATCTAAAAAATTTGAAAAATATCCAGAAATCAAATTTTATCGTTCACATACGCAGAATAAAAGACAACCAAAACACCGAGAGAAAGGCTCAGCAGAAGTCCGGACGGCACGAATTTTCGAGTATTAGCCAACCGTATACCTGTAAATGCAAAACAAACAGAAAATTAAGTACTATATGGGGCTGTCAAGAGTGCTTCAAGAACAACAAAGAATGTGAAGAAAAGATATACCAAATACAGAAGCAAAGAGTAATGCCGATCCGAACCCGAGTGCATCACCTACTTCCTTCGTCTCAGGCGATTGCATCAGGTAATACGCCTTCATAGAGATTAACATCCAATAAGCTAAATTATAAGTGATACTAATAAGCTACTAAAAAGGCGATTAAGCCGCAATATACTAATAACAAGAGTTCTCAGGCTAGAGCTAGCACAATAGTTGTATTGTCAGAATAAAGGCAGAGATTTTTCCCATTGATTACATTTCATTAACAAGTGAGTGACTGAGTGAAAGATGATTGCTTGCGAAAACCTTGTTGAGAGAGCATATAACAATTGCTGAGAAATGCGTGAAGCTCTCTTCTCACTGAACTAAAGTGTCGGATCGTTGGCGCTAACCATTAATTCCAAAAGCTTGATTCGTTAGAAATATACAACTAATTTATTTAAAGAGTGCGGATACAGCGTCTAAGAATTTCGATCGTGACTCGACCTAACTAGTTTCACGCTACTTCGAATATGAGTCGACCCAATATGATCTCCCGTCAATCTACCCTTCCGTCAAAGAATATAATACTGATTTCTTTAACCCAACGTAAAGTTACAGTAAATATGTTTTAACTAAGGCTATTTAAATACGTTCTAACTACTAACTAAGGCTATTTGACAGCCCAGTTAGCTAGCAATTACCTCAACGCGTTGTATTATAGTATATGAAAATTCATAGGGCTTCGCTTGAGACAGCGGGGGAGACAGGAAAAAATATTCTATTTGTTTTCATAAACAATATCATAAACATTGTACAGATCACAACAATTTTTTTGAGCATATCACTATATGTTTTTTTCTCAACTCCTTTATGCTTAATAGGAGTTCAAATGTCATCAATAGCAGCTAAAGCAAGCAAAAAAACACTTGTCCTGTAAATCCAGTCCAAATTTACTGAAATTCAAGAATAAAGAGTTAATAATAGATAGGAGATGCATCTTAGAAGTTTGCATTCTCTTCGTTTAGACAGAGAATATGAATATTGCCGGAAAAGACAATGAAAAAAAAAGGGGGGCGGGGGGGGGAATCACCCAAAAAAGCGCAAGAACAGCTACTTACCACAGCCATAAGAGCAGATCCGGTGAGTCCTCCCAGAATGGATCCTTTGCTCCCCGATCTCAAATCTACAACAACTCACACAGTAAGTGATTAATCATTCAAAGGATAAAAAATAAATAAACAATAAAAAAAAAGGGGGGAAGAGAAAGAGAGAGAAAGGAGAGAGTGCGCACAAGCGAAGAGGCCGCCGCCGAGGAGGAGGGTACCGTACGCAGCGGAGGTGGCGGGGGCGAGCTCGGCGAGGAGCTGCGCGCTGCAGCGGCGGCGGCGGCGCGGAGGAAGGGGGAGGAGCGAGAAAGTGCTCCTCCGCTTGAGGAGGAGAGTAGAGGGGGGAGGGAAAGCGAGGGGACCGCGGAGAGAAGAAGCGTACGGCGCCGACATAGCGCCCCTTCGATGGTTTTCGCCGCGGAGGGTCGACGGTGTCGAGGGGCTGTCTTTTTACCGTCTTACTACTTGGAAAGCTCACGGGTCAGACAGCTTCCGCCTGCCGCCGCACGCGACGCAACCAAACTGCTAAAAAAAAAAAAAAAAAAAAAAAAAAAAGTTTTGCTACAATGTGCATTTTATTGTTCATATATTTCGAAATGAGATTAATTTTATTAATCATAATTAATAAAAAAAAATTAAAATTATTAATAAAAAAAAATTTACTTTTGAATGAATAATATTTATATCATATATTTTATTTAAATATTGCTATGCAAATATTAGTATTTTTTATAGTGTGTTTGGTGGCGATAAAATATAGGAAAAATTATCTTTTGCCTCAAAATTTTATTGTTTTTATGTTTATTTGGTCATAAATTTTTTTTCAAAAATTTATTTTCCGGATTAAAAAAAAAAAAATTCAAGCTGCAAATTTTTTTCTCTCTTTTTTTTTTTTTTTTTTTCTCCGAACCAAATAAATATGATATTTTTTCTTTCAACTAAACAAATTTTGATGAAATTTTATTTTTTTTCCTGCGAACCAAACACTATAAAATATAAAATATTTTATAAAATAAATATGATTTTTTTTTTCAACTAAACAAATTTTGATAAAAATTTATTTTTTTTCCTGCGACCAAACACTATAAAATATAAAATATTTTTTCCACTATTTTTTTTAAAACATTATTTTTTATAATTTTATGTACAACAAAACACCTTCTAATATATAGATCTTATTTGATTAAATATGGCAACATTATAGTATAATTATAAACAATTTATTTAGTTGTATATTGTTGAACAATATATTTTATGTTTATGTGGTCATAAAATTATTGCCAATGTAAAAGAAAAAATATTTTTTAAAAAAATAATGAAAAAGATAAGCTTACATTTGATTCTAAATTATTCTCTCTAAATATCATAGTTGAAATTACAGTCAGTTTAAACATAGTATTTAAGTGTAACAATTGAATTCAAATATATTAAATCAAACATTAAATTGTATTTTTTAACTGTATTGCAATTAAAATTACATCTAATAATTCCTAAAATAAATAACGTTCAAATTAAAAATAATATAATAAATTTAAATAAAATGATATATTTAAATTATAATGTAAAAATTTTAATTGCATATTGTTATCTTTATACTAATTAACTATGCCAAAAAAAGTAATGTATATATATTTCACATTTTTTTTCAATTGGCTGAACTTTCACATTTATCACAAGTGATGATTTGTAGCCTTTGTAGGGCTCCACTCTGTTCATTTATCACAAGTGATAATTTGTAAGATATACACTTCTAAAAAAGTGTACACTTATATATACCTATTTTTTTAACCTTATATATATAGGAAGCTAGGGGTAAGTTTGATATTTCTTTTTTTTTAGTTTCTGTCCACCTGGCACTCAATTAAGCAAGCAGCTACTTTGAACTAAACGTACTGTGTTTTGTTTACCTTGTTTTTGTTTTTTTGTTTTTCTTTTCTTTTGAGAGTGCCAATAAGCAACCCACCCTAAACCCATGATTCCCCGTATTCCCAAACCATTAATTAATTTATGGATTCCATCCCAAGACCATTAAGCACCTACCAGCCATTGAGGCCTGTGGGTGGTGGTGGCCTCCGCTACGTAGGCAGGATCGATACTGGTCTAACACTTGCCAGTTGCCACCAATCTATCCCTCCCTTTTCAACACTTACACAATTGCAGTATGATGGCATATTTTGGTCATTCACGCAAGTTTCTTGAATATATTTATGTAAAGTCCTAATATTTATGAATTTCGATTGCGACTAGACTCATTTCGGTCGTTACCAACTGGTGATAATATTAGCCTGTTCGCCAACCGGTGATCTCGAGAAGTAAATTTTCTCCAAATTTTGATAGCATAGCCTACCTGCCTGCTGAACTTTTAATTCCACTTCAAAACATGCATGTCGCCAATTCCGTGTTGATTGGGTAAGCATCAGCACCACAATCCGACCAGAAAACATAGGTAATCCTCAACAACCATTTCTCTTACCTGTCATAGCTAGGGCAAGAATTTAAGTATCAAGAATTTAAGTATCAAAATAAAAAAAATAAATTATCAAAAATTTAAGTATCAAAATAAAAAAATTATATTATCAAGAATTTAAGTATAATGGTACGGAATCATACCGAAAATTTTTCAGCATAACACGACACAGTACGTGTCGGGCCTTACCAATGAGTATCAGTTACAAAAAATACATATGTACCGGTGTTGAGACCAGATTTTTCACCACTTAAGGAAGCGACACGTGGCGAATACCGTCGGCTAAGAGAATCAGCCGATGAAAGAAAGGATCAACCAAAGAAGGATCGGCATCCCAATCCGGGCCGATCTCAGTCGCGTGAGAACGCGACACGCGATGTATTCTATCGACTGAATGCATCAGTGGACAAGAGAAGCAGCCGACGAAAAGATCATCGCCTCATCTAGAGGCGGTTTCGGCTAAAGAAGGATATCAAACCGCCCCGATCAAGCGATGAAGAAGACAGAGTTAAAGTAAGCCTTCGGCTGATCAAGCTGGAAAAGAAAGGCTTTGGAAAAGAAGGGTACAAGATTCGGGGCGCGAATCTCGTAACTGACTCCGAAGTGGCAAGCGGCGTCCGGCATTGAAAAACGTTGAAGATCATGCTCCGGCGCGCTAATAAGAGGATAAACTTGAACGGAAAAACAACTATTATCCTATTTGAAGAAATTTCGATTCAAAAGAAAGTAGTTGAAGAGTTCACGGTGACTCTCCCCAAATCCCGTCGATATTTCAAATCGGTGCCTGTAAACGTGGTTCGGAGAGTGTATAAATACCCGAATCATCGAAGAAATAAATGTCCTGTAATCTCGTAAGCCAGGACCACCCTCATACTTTTTATATCTTTCATATCTACATTTACCGCATTTTCTAGGAATAGACTTATTTATAATTTCTATCCCTCTTCACTCTCTAACCCCCTTTCCAATTAATACAAAGTATTAATCGGCTCTTTAGCCGTATCAAATTATTATTTCTACCACCTAGTTCGGCTACTCTTGGCCAGACTCGGACTTTCTCTATCTCCATATTCCGATTTGACTAATTTAAGTCGGACGGTCGCGAGAACTGTTTGAAAAGGATCCGGCGGAGCAGAGCCCGATCGCTTGATCCATTAGCATGCGACGCATCACATTCCAGAGGGTCAACCACCCCCCGAGGCTGATTGATGACCAAAATTTTTGGCCCCAACAACTTTATTGGCACGCCCGGTGGGACCTTCAGGTAGCTCTTACTTTCTTACCGTTATCAAATCAGTGGATAATAGTGTCAGTATGCGGTCAACCAAGCAGGAGCCGATCCTAGCGGAGGCATTCTGGCGAATGACCCAAGCACTAGATTCTTTCGAGAGGTCACAGTTGTGTCTGGAGAGAGACAGCCAGGCATGTGGCAAGCACCTAGACGCGGCGTGTGCCACCGCCGCGACCTCTAATGACAACATATGGTAGCTCGGGCCATTGTTTGCCCAAAATGAGCCACACAATGGAGGGTCTGCCTCCACAGCACCCCCAACAATTGCCGATGCAATCGACCTCGATGGCACCGGCAATGCCGACAGTGCGACCCCAGAGAGTTGCACCGCCGACGACGACTTATTAAGCGGCGCAGCCACTGGGGGCAATATAGCCGTAGTTGACCCTGTACAAGGCGGGGGCTTGGCCGATATGGCAGAACATCGCCCGTCATTGAGAGAGCTATTGAGGGATTCCTCTGCCTCCCCACCCACCGTTTGTCCAGCTGCAGGCTGGGGGCAGGAACGACGGGCAGGTCCCTCCACAGGGACCGCCTCAGTATCAGACCGGCCATTACGGACCGCCACTTCCGTCAGCACAACTGGCGACCCCGGTAACTCAGGTCGGACTCGCCAAGACGGCTGGGAGTAGGAATGTCAGGCAGGTCCTCCCTCCGGGACCGCTTCAGAGTCAGGCTCAGGTCCCTCCACAGAGACAACCTCAGTATCAGACCGGCCATTATGGGCTGCCACCTCCGCCAGCACAACCGGCGACCACGGTGACTCGGGCCGGACTTGCTGAGACGGCTGGGGGTAGGAATGACAGGCAGGTCGTCCCGCCGGGACCGCCTAAGAGTCAGGCTCAGGTCCCTCCACAGGGACCGCCTCAGTATCAGACCGGCCATTACGGCCCGCCACCTCCGCCAGCATAATCGACGACCGAGCAGATCCCGATCGCTTGATTCATTGGCACGCGACGCATCACATTCCAAAGGGTCAACCACCCTCCGGGACCGATCGATAACCGATATTTTCGGTCCTAACAACCAGTTACAAAAAATACAAAAAATAATGATATGAAATATTTATTTTTTTTAGTAACAAAAATTTCTAATTACTTATTAATTATATATTTTTATCAAATATTTTAAATTTTATTGAGAAAATTACTTAGTATTTTTTCAAAAACAAAGAATTTTGAGTTGTACCATCGGCACGGGAGCTGCATCGCGCCGGTATTTTTTGGTACAATACCATACGGTGGATATTGTCCGTACCGTTGGATACTTAAATTCTTGAACCCCATCCTTGAATGAGTGAAATTTATATTATACATTTCATTTTGGGTATATGACTAGTATTGCTAAAAAAAAAAATCAGCATTTCTTATGGTGTGTTTGGTGGCGATAAAATGTATGAAAAATTATTTTTTTGTATGTTTATTTGGTCAGAATTTTTTTTCAATTTTTTTTTTTACGGATTTAAAAAAATAGAGTATTTTTATTTTCTATCGAAAATTCAAGCTGTAAAAAATTTTCTTTCCTTTTTTTTTTTCACGGAACCAAATAAATATATATATTTTTTTCTTTCAACTAAACAAATTTGGATGAAAAACTATATATTTTTCTTACGAATCAAACACTATAAAATGTAAAATATTTTTTTCACTAAAACTTTTTTTATGATAAATTATTATTTACGATTTTATGTACAATCAAATACCTCCTAATATACAGGTACGTACTATTTGATTAAATATAGTAACATTATAGTATAATTATAAATAATTTATTTAGTTGTGTATTGTTGAACAATATATTTTTAAAATTCTATCGCTTTATGTTTGTGTGTAAGTAAAATTATTGCCAATGTAAAAAAAATATATAGTTTTTAAAAAAAAAAATTAAAAAGATAAGCTTACATTTGATTTTAAATTATTCTCTCTAAATATCATAGTTGAAATTACAGTCATTTTGAATTAATGTAGTTTTCAAGTGTAACATTGAATTCAAATATATTAAATCAAACATTAAATTGTATTTTCAACTATATTACAATTAAAATTACATACAATCAAATAATTTCTAAAATAAATAACGATCAAATCAAAAATAATATAATAAATTTAAATAAAATAATATTTTTAAATTGTAATATAGAAATTTTAATTGCATATCGTTATCTTTATATGAAATATGTGTGACAGAAAATACTATTAGCTTCTTAAACTAGGGGCTTTTGCTGATTTACTCCTAACTATTAATTATTTAAAAATTTTTAAATTTACTCTGAAATTATCAATTTTTTTTAAAAAAATTCAATCCCGGTAGTAAATTCTAAGAGAAATACAAATATTTAAATTTTTTAAAAAATTAATAAAAATATTTTGGTCTTCCAAAAATAAATAAAATATTTTTAAAGTTTTGAAAAATATATTAGATATTATTTTCATAAATTTTTTTTAAAATAAAATAAAATAAAATAAAATAAAATAAAATACATTTCTTTTTTGTTTTTTAAATTTCACTAAAAAAATGCATAAAAAATGGACACTAGTATACAGAATATTTTTTGTACATCTATATTGTAAGAGATACTATAGAAAAGCCAGTTTAAATAGCAGAATAAGAATAATTTTTTTTTTAAAGCACTCTATGTACAAAATCTTACATGTATTTGGATAACATCAGTAAATGAATGAGACAACTGCCGTGCTTCTAGCTTTTGTTTTCTCAAATTTCTATTTTCTCTCTTTAGAATTTAATTATGGAACTCGAAACCATACTCTTTAGAATTTGATCCGGGTATGATACAAAAACAGTAGTATTATTTATTCCATCCAGATTGACATGCGAGCTACAAGTATACAAGAAGATAATCCAACATAATCAGATCTACTTAGGAACAACATATATAGAAAATGGTGTATACATACATTCACGAAATGCATTCAAACATTCTTCACCCTATATCTATTCTTATAGTGAATGAATTTCAATCCATTTTAGGGTACATGTGTTGAAAAAAAAAAAAAAAAAAAATTACAAGAATAGGAGTTCTTACCGTAATTAGTTAATTCGAATTTGATAAAAATTCAATAAAAATATAATAGGAATAAAATTTATATTTTAATTTTTAAATTCGTTGAAACATACAGTTTAAAAAACGAATTTATGAATTATTCAAATATATAAGTTATACGAAAATTATAAATTTATTACAATTTGTTTAAAAAAATATATAAAATAAAATAGATAATAAACGATAATTTTTTTTCAAGCGAGAGTTTAAATAAGGACCTCACCCAAGGTAATAAGTATACGGACCATCCTCCGACCCCGCCTCGCAATTCTAGTCCGGCGCCAGAGGGGGGTGGGGGGGGGGGGGTGAGCCTGGCCTCAGAGGGCCCGGCGCCCGACGCGGAGAGGGAGGGGGGGGGGGGGGGGTGAGCGGCGCCGCACCCCCAACCCAAACCCCCTCCTCATGTGGTGGTATGAATAAGCGGCGACTGCGGCGACATCAGCGACGGGCTCCGGCTCATGTCGGGTTCAAACCTCCTCGGCAAACTTATTCTGAGAACTGGATTATCCCATTTGTTCTTCCTCTCCTCCCCATCTGCCCTGTTAACGGGGCACACAAATGTCCTGATCCTCTCAAGCGCGACGCTCGCCGTCTCGTCGTCCAAATTCGCGAGGCAGACCCTGAACCAACCTGGCTCAGCGCAATGAAACGACGAACCAGGGGACACATTTAGCCTGACTTTTTCCACTATCACGCGCCACAGCCTGAGCTCTTCTTCGACGGTGGCTTCTTTAAGGAGGTGCCGTAGGTCCATCCAGCAGAAGAGGCCGGTATTACCGTCAAAGTAGCGGATGCGGGCATCCTTAAGGCCTGAAGTGAAGATCCTGTGCCGCTCGGACAGCCTATTCTTGCTCTCGGCTAGTAATGTTGCCAAAAATTCTTCGTCGGACAGCATAGAGGCCACTAGGTGCTGTGTCTGCGACGAGACAAGACCAAAGCTCGACATTTTCCGTGCGCAACTAACCACCGCATCATTGTAGGAATACACTATCCCGACTCGGAATCCGGGGAGGCCCAAGTCCTTGGTGAGACTGTACGCAATGTGAATTAGATTCTTGTCGCAGTTCGGGTCCTCTTCAATTACCTCGGATATGCTGATGAACCTGGGCTCTTTAAAGATGGTTGCGCCGTATAACTCGTCGCAAATTAGGTGGATTCTCCTTTCATTTACGAATTTCACGAGGGTTTGCAGTGTCTGTTTATCCATGGTTGTGCCGAGAGGGTTTGACGGGTTGGTTATCAGTACTCCTTTAACTCTGATGTTATCCTTTCGGGCCTTCTCGTATGCCGATTCCAGCGCCGTTTTAGTGACTCTAAACTGTTTAGAGCTCTCGCAATGAACGGGGAGGAGTTCGACGCCAGTTCTCCAGCGGACATCGCGATCAAATCTGTATAATTGACAGCATTAACACAAATTAAGCATATACATCAGTTTAGTTGTGGTAGCTAGAGGAAACAAACTAACTTGAAACTGTATTTTCTTTTTTTTTTAAATAATATTTGACCAGCATTAAAGAAGAAACCTTTTGATTTCCGGCCCAGATGAACTTACAGTTCCCACAACTTCAAAAAAAGCTATAATTTGTTGAACAGATGAAAAAGGCCAGAGAGCTATGGTTACTTCTCTAAGTTGAACTTTTTTTTGACAGATAATTAATTTGGTTTTTCTTTTCTCTACGCAGAGCTGCTGATTATCTTACCCTGGGTAGTACGGAGTTGGGATGAGGAAGGCGTCGCCGGGGTCAGCGAGACAAAAGGCGAGCGTTTCTTGACCTCCCGTGGCTCCGCCGCTCATCACCACGCGGTTCGGATCGAATTTGACCCTTCCTCCTCTCACTTTCTCCATCAACTTCGCGATCCCCTGCAGTTTTAGACATATCACATCAGTATACCTAATTGCGATCACAAATACATACACACCGCGCGCGACTGCGACATATTTGATCAAAAATATAAGAATGATTCATCATCTCTAAGTTTTACTTTATGTGTGATGACAGCTGTAAAATACGTACGAGTTACATACGACAACTGCGTCCTAATTGTAAACGGATCACGTATTCCTGTCCTCTTAATGACCGTCCATGTTTATGTCAGAAAATCCTTTAAGCATGTTGACAATTATCATACAAATTAAGGTGGTAGGCCTACACCACTTGTCCACGGAAAGATACTAATAGCGATAAAAAATATATAGTTTTTAAAAAGATTATTGGTAGTTGATAAAAAAAATATATAATAATAAATTTTTGTGGCTCATTGGATCACTTAAAATTAACTTGATATATCTGCATTAGCTTTTTTTTAATTCAAGTTAAGAGTAAGGTCGTAGAGAAGATAAATTTTTTTTTTTTTTAATCTCCAAAAATTCCTTAAGATCACTTTGAACATTTCTCTTTTGACTATAGAACAGGGCTCATTTTCATTAGCGTTCACCTGTCGAAAAGCCGGCAACCCATTATAGTCTTGAAAATTGGCGACCGCCATGAACTCCGGCAGGCCCTCCGTTGTACAAATAGAAGCTTCCGGATGATTCTTCACCCACTGAAGTATTAACTCCCGGGCAAACTGCAACGACAGAAAGAAACAAGCACATATCCGACACTACAAGTGAGAAATATATATATATAACACAAGTCAATAAAATTATTAGTATTATTAAATTTTTTATTCTTAAATTAAGGAACATACGATTAAAATTATAATAATTTTATAAAATTTAGTAAGTAATAAATAAAATAATATAATTTAAAAAATAAAATGATCGAAAAGATAAATTTAACAGCAAAAAATTTAATAGTATAAAATATTTGATGTTATTAATAATATAACAACTGAATTATATATATATATAGAGAGAGAGAGAGAGAGAGAGAGAGAGAGAAATAGAGCTTATATGTTTTTAAAAATATATACATATTAATATTTGCGAATTTTTTATCATTGAATTTGTATTGAAATTTATATTTTTGTAAAATCAACTAAAGATATAAAAATATAAAGTAAAAATTACAAATCACAATATAAATTTAATAATAAAAAATTCATAAGTATGAATGTACTTGTGCTTTTAAAAATATATAAGTTCTACTATATATATATATATAGTAGAGCTTATATACTCTCAAAAGTATAAGCACAAATATGTTTGTGAATTTTTTATCATTGAATTTATATTGGGATTTGTATTTTTGTAAAGTCAACTAAAAAGAGAGAAAGAGAAAGTAAATAGCACAAATCCCAATACAAATTCAATGGTAAAAAATTTACAAGCACATTTGTGCTTGTGCTTTTGAGAGTATATAAGTTCTACTCTCTCTCTCTCAATCTCTCTCTCTCTCTCTCTCTCTATATATATATAACAAGATTATTATACTATTAACCGTACAAAATTGTTGGCGCTATTAAGTTTTTAATATTTAGATAAAAAGACATGTAATTAGAATGATAGTAGTTTTTTAGAATTTAGTAGGTGATTGAAAAAATAATATAATTAAAAAAATAAAAATAATTAAAATAATAAATATAATAATACAAAATTTAATAATACTAAGTGTTTGGAATCATTAATAATATAGTAATCCAATTATATATATAAAGCGTATACGTATATACATACCTGGTTCTCAGCAAGTCCCATTTGGATTACGCCTCCAGGATTATCTTTCGGGTGGTACGGATCCTTCTCGTAGGCCATCCATCCATAGAAGTAAGGGGAATTCTCGCCGTGGCGGCCGTCGGTGGCGATCCTGGAAAGAAGCTCTTGCTTTGAAGGCTCACTGCTGGAGGCCATCCGTAATCACCAAATTAGTTGAGTTGGAAATAATGATCGCCAAAAAAAAAGAGAAGAGAGAAGAGCGGGAGTGAGATAAATGGAGGGGATTTTGGTCTAGCGCTACTTTTTATGGTAGACGCTAGAGGCTGCAAATGGAGCACGTATAGTTGTGGTTTGGATGTTGATAATCGCCTATGAATATATATTTGGTGAGATTTGGAGATGAAAAAAAATTAAGAGTGAATTTCCTGGAAGAGTGGGGGCTGCTGCGACAACATCGGATTGGATACGGATCGAGGCTGCGTCGGCACTGACGCGTAGGCAGTAGAGTCGTAGACCACGACGATTTGGTCCTCCACGATGATGTGGTCCTCCAACTTTCTATTATTCATACCTGTTTTCTTTTTTTCTTTTTTTTCTTTTTTTCTTTTTTCAAGTGGCATTTGAATCTACCTAACTCATGTGTAATAGTGTTTGAGTTCTTCTGGAACGTAGTTATTTTTTTTATTATTTATTTTAATATAATTTATAAAATTAAATAAAATTATTTTTTTATTTGTTTTGATATAATTTGATATTAATATAATTAATTTTTTATGTTTAATTTATTATTTATTTTGATATTAATAAGTAAATTTCGTTACCTTCTAAATTCAATATAATAATTAAATAATTAAATTATTTATTATTGTTTAAAGATTATCCTAATTCATTATAAAGAAGATAATTCTAATTCATTGTAAAAGAAGTAGAGTTTAAGTTTTAATATTTAATAATTTTTTTAGAAAAAGTTGAGTGTGGTAAAATTTGAACTTGGTATTTAAGAAGAGAAAATTAAGAATAAGATGAAGTGGAGTTCTAATATAAAGAGTTATATTAATTATTTTTTTGACTTACAAGGCAATAGAATTTGAGTTTCATTCCTTCAATTACTCCAAACCAATTATGCTCCTTAGTGAAAAGAATTTGTAACTTACTTTTAGGTGACTGCTATTGTTGTTTTTTTAAAAAAAAAATCCTTGTAAATATAAATTTTAGAGATTTTGCTTATATATTTTTTTATTACTATTTCATTCAAAATTTTAAATTATTTTTTAATTTTCAAAATACCTTTCTAAATTCTGGATTTTATTAGGAAACTTTTAGGCTTCGTTTGGTCCGTGTATAAGAGAGAATTAGTAGTACCAAGGATAAGTATAAAGTTAGAAATAAGTTAGGTATAATATGAATTTGTGTTTGGTTGGGTATTAGGTTAGTACCAGGTATAAAAAAATTAGTGTTTGGTAGTGATTGAAGAATAAGATGAATAGAGAGTTGACTTTTGTATTAAATGACGAAAATACCCTTATTTTTAGTAAGATATTAAATTTGATAATTAAAGATTGTATTATAACTTTTTAAATATAACAAATCTTATATATATTATTCTAAAATTTTTTTAATATTATCCAAAAATTAAAATATTAGCATTCTGTAAAGGTAAAATTTTAAATATTTAATAATATTATTTAAAAAATGAACAATACATACTAAAAATTTATAATTTTATTTAAAAAAAATCTGTTGCTCAATACATTCTTAAATTAAATGGTTTCACAAAAACATTCAGTAAAACAACTATCAGACAATAACATGATCAAATAGCGACTTTTAATTAGCATAAAATATAAGTCAAAGTTTTTAATTAACAGTCCAATTAACATTACATATAAATAAAATAAACTATTTAACAAGCTGACTAACATAATATTACAACAGTAATTCTAATTTTTCAAACTTATAGTCATTTTCAATGATTTTTCTAACTTCTATTATTCCACAACTCATCGGTAATACGTGTGCGAATGTCGTCTCCCCGCCGTGACTCTGATGTACTAGAATTTGTAGTCGTCACTTCCACTTCATTCTCTGGAGGCTCTGGGTCTAGTGCTTCGTTAAAATATCTATCATTTTCTTGTTGCCGTCGAATAAAATTGTGGATCACACAACATGCCATAGCAATGTGATACTGCACTCTATAAGAAAACGGTGTAGCAATAGTTAATATTTTGAATCGCTTCTTTAAAATTCTAAAGGTCTTCTCTACCACATTTCTTAATTGGGCGTGCCGATGATTATACAAGTCCCGCGGCGAACGATGTATACGACCATGCGTGTTACTGTCAAATTGACTCAGATGGTAACGCTCGCCTCTATACGGCGCCAGAAATCTATCGGTATTCGCGTATCTGGAATCGACCAGATAATATTTTCCTGTATATATAACAGAAAGGTTTACAACTTGTAATAAATAAATTAAACCAATAATAATGAAGGAAACAATAAAAAATTTCTTTTTAAATAACACCTTCAGGAACAGTAAAACCTCCACTTTCACAGGTCCATCTGAATACCCGCATATCAGCGGCAGATCCTTCCAAACCGGTGCATACATAAAAGAAAATATGATCAAAGAAAACAGCAGCCATCATATTTTGCGATGTAAATCCTTTGCGACACCGAAATCGTGGTTGTTTGTCCCTTTATACAATAACCGGAATATGCGTACCATCCACCGCCCCAATTGCATTCTACATATGTTAATGTCACAACATGGTACATTACAAATTTAGCAATGGAAATGTACAAATTATCTTCTGTAAAGTTATTGTCCCTTACCTTGAACGGATGGAAATTCGAATTTTCACTTATTCTTGGATGCACTCCACAATTACTTTGCGGCATAGTTAAGTATTCATCTTTTATTTGAATAATGGCCCGGAGTACATTGTTAAAATGACGACTAATCGTTTCCCCCGAATGTTGGAAAGTTTCAGAGATCACCCTATTTGCAACACCGTGTCCTATACAAAATAGAAAAATTGCCAACTGTTCGTCAGCAGTCATATTCTGTGTGCCAATTAAAAGGCCCTTTCCAACAAGGTCATTGCGGAGAGCAATGAATGTAGTTGTCGTCATTCTAAAATGATTGTACCTCTGTTCTGGATGACCATTCAGAATATCACAAATAAACTGATGCCCCGTAAATGGACGGGTACGACATGGTTGTCTGCTTATTGTACTTGTAGTATTATACATCTTTCGTCAATAAGCATGATTATGAGTTGCACCCAATAGTCATCATCATCATCCAATATAGCGAACAAATTGGCTTGGAAAGCCGACGAAAATACATTTCGATAAATTGAATCATCCATTAGAACTGCAAGTTAATTTATGCCAGTTAGCCAAGTTTGATAATACGCATACATGATATAATATTTATTTAAATGTATCTCAAACATTCATCTGGCCGATTACAGCAAGCAATTACAGAAGAAAGTACTACATGAAAAAATTAAAATGTCCACATTATCCGACTCCCCTACATGGTTGTATGGATATTAAATACCATCATTGATGTATCCTTGGGCAATGAGCATGATTAGAACTTCCACCCAATAATCATCATCATCATTTAATATAGTCAACAATATTGCAACAAAGCTGGAATAACATACAGTTTGATAAATTGAAGCATCCATTATATCTGCAACGATATTGTACCAATTTAGCGAACAATCATACTAAGTAGACATGAGACAACATGTATCGATATGTTACACAAACATTCAGGTAATGTCTAGTTAAAGGCAATCAAAGTGTTATACTAAATATTACAAGGTTAGGTTTTAAACTACTCACAGTGCGGGACAATAAATTACAAAGGCGATTTTGATGTACTGAAAGTTGCGATACTAAATATTACAAAGCCCGTATTTACACTAATGAAATTACACAAAAATTATATAAATGTCCACTAAAGGCCGGAAAAATATTGGCGAAACATCATATTTTCTTTTGCGATCTGCCGTTCAACTCACTTGAATGTAAGATCGTCATTCATTGTCATGAAAAGTTGACGATTTTGAGCATCCTTCAAAGCGTCGCCGGCAGCCAACACCTGTTCACTAGTGAGCCCTGGCAGAGAATATATTCGCATCATACAATCCTTGATGCACGGAATGGGTCGTCGAGCTTCAGCATCCTTATTATACATCTGCCGTATTAGATCTAATTTTTCTTTTCCAAGCTGAACCATCTCTGCCACGGATTCAGAGATGCCGTCAGTTTTCTTTCGACGTCCACCGGTTGACATACGGTTTGTTCGTTGGCTAGGCTCGGGTAGTGGGAAACGAGGCCTTTTGCCTGCTGAGCTGTGCCCAGACCTACTAGTAGTCTTGTTTGGAGGGTGAGGGCTAGGTGACCTTTCCGTTGGTGGACCTCGCATGAATTCATTCATAGATGGCCCAGAGGATCCTGCTTCAAATTGAGTCGGTAAGAGATATAATCCTGAGAATCTTGGAGCTATTATTGTATCATCCTCACCAGGGGATGATGAGGAGGAGCTAACTATGGTTGTGGTGGATGTCATCACTGAAGAAAAGTCATATCTACCGGTTGCGGTAGTCTTCTCCGTCAGAAACTCAAGATCCTTATACGGAGGAAATGGCTTATCCCTACATTTGTCATAAGCGGGATTTTCCTGGACATAGGTTAATTATATTAGAAAGGCAATAAGAAATCAATTCGGTAAGAATTTGTTGAAAGCAAAATGAAATCACGTTACCGCGATCACGACCTCCCAGTCACAACTATCGCCTGCCGTGGGAATGTGGCGGGTATAATCCCATCCCCAACCGCTCTTGTTGACCAAGCAATGGTACAACGAGAAAGTACGCTTCAACACTTTCAACCGATTCTTGACCTACTCCTTTGTTAGGTTTAAGTTATTTCGACTATTGATTTCACTAACAATCCTAACTCACGCAAGGTTAGTGAATGATCCATTAACGTTGTTGCCGAGGGTATGTTCCTCAGTCAGCAACGATAAGAGACATGCATCCAATGCCTCGGTTCAGTTCGGTGTACGCGTCCACGGTTGGGCGCGAGATCGGCTTGCACCTTCATTTGCAATTGCATTGTCTTGAGGGTTGGCCATGTCTGATCGACTGGGTTGACCGGCCTTAAACACTTTCTTAAAAGGACGCATCTGTACATAATGTTCGTCCTACTTTATATATTTTGGCATAATATATTTTTGATAACAAATTTGGCATTAACCTAATTGCATAACATAATTGCCATTCAAATATCAACACATATTTGATGCTTAACGTATTTGGAATTGCATAACATAATGGCATAACATAATTGGCATGAGAAATAAGGAATTGCATAATATAGTATTTAACGAAAATTCTCGGTTGCGGCATACGAAATATGCGATATATACAAATTTTTTATTCTTTGCACAAAATTGGAATAGTGCCTTATTATGTACAGGGGCTCAAGTGGTTTTCAATAAGTATGGGGTTGCAATGGATTGTAAATCCATGCCATCCATCAAATGCATATGGCAACCGTCATCATCGCCTTATTATGTACACGGGCTCAAGTGGTTTCCAATAAGTATGGGGTTGCAGTGGATTGTAAATCCATGCCATCCATCAAATGCCTATGGCAACCGTCATCATCGCCAAAATTTATATTTTCATCACCATACTTAACCGATCAAACATACATATTCCGCAGCCGACAAAAAAAATATTTGTAATGACAGAGCATAGTCAATTATCATGAGAGGCAAACTAGGCATTATTGACAATAATATTTGAACTATAAAAAGAAGGGTTGCACCTTCGATGCCAGAAACAGGGATAGCACGGCAAGATGAGAAGCGCAGGGGAGGAGAGAGCAACCTCGGGACAACCTCGGTACAGGGGAGCAGAGAGCAACCTCGGGGCAACCTCGGAACAGGGAGCAGAGAGCAAACTCGGTAGAGGGGAGCAGAGATCAACCTCGGGGCAACCTCGGTATAGGGAGTAGAGAGCAAACTCGGGGCAACCTCGGTACAGGGAGCAGAGAGCAACCTCGGGGCAACCTCGGTACAGGGAGCAGAGAGCAAACTCGGTAGAGGGGAGCAGAGATCAACCTCGGGGCAACCTCGGTACAGGGAGCAGAGAGCAAACTCGGGGCAACCTCGGTACAGGGAGCAGAGAGCAACCTCGGGGCAACCTCGGAAATGGGAGCAGAGAGCAAACTCGGTAGAGGGGAGCAGAGATCAACCTTGGGGCAACCTCGGTACAGGGAGCAGAGATCAACCTCGGGCCAACGTCACAAAATACACAAATCGGGCAACCACAAAAAAAAAAAAACCAACAAGGAGCAGATCTTCCACAGTCCGGCGACGAGGAGGGGGTTCGGGGAGCAACACTGACCGGACACAAGCACGATGGCCGGCCGCGGTTCCACGAGACACCGAAATGGAGCAGATCGGGCAATCGAGGCCGACGACGACGAGCTTCGGGTTCGGGGGAGAAGCAGAGTTCGGATCGGGCTTGGGGGAGAAGAGATGAAGCAAGAAGAGCGGTTTGAGGAGATGAAGCGCAAAGGGGGAGAAGAAGATGGCCTCGGGGGGAGTGCAGGGGCAGGTGGGGGGCCGTGGTTCCACGAGACACCGGGGTGGACCAGATCGGGCAATCGAGGCCGACGACGACGGGGGAGCGGTGTTCGGGGAAAAAGCAGATACCAAATCGGGCTTGGGGGAGAAGAGATGAAGCAAGAAGATCGGTTGGAGGAGATGAAGGGGAGAAGAAGATGGCCTCGGGGGGATTGCAGGGGCAGGGGTCACGGGGTCCAAAAGAGATGAGAGAGAGTTGTTCGGGGGGGGGGAATGGGATATCCCCCCCCTTACCGGGTTGTCCGGATTTTTACCGGGACAACCCGTTTGGGGGAGGGGGGAATCCCTATTCCCCTCGATCCCAATCCTGTTTGGGTACAAAGGAGGGATATCCCCCCTTTGTACCCAAACCAAACAGGGGCTTAAGGATTGAAATATATTCGAAAAAATTTTTTGTAATCAAAAAAATTATTTTGATCAACTTAGAATAAATTAAATATTTTTAAAAATTTGAAGAATATATTAGACATTATTTTAAAATTCTACATAATATGCAAGTGGATAATTCGGCTTTTATATAGTTACCCCTATTATATATGTTAGCTTGCATATTTTGCTCGATTGTGTGATGACAATTTCTTCAAAAATATTAAAATCAGTAACAAAAAAAGGTTAAATTATTTTTCAATTTCTACTGTTTGTTGTTGTTGTTGTCGAAGGTACGTTGACTGTTAATCTGCTACGATCTTCGATCGGCTTTGAAGATAATCCTCTGGAATGCGTTGCGGATCAAACGATCGGATTGAAGACAGATATGCTCAATTGAATTCTTCTAAATCAAACACAAAAGGAGTTCGGCTTAGAATATATTCTTTTTTAAAGATGACTCGGCTTGACGAGCCGAATCGAGTCGTGAAGTTTGGAAGTGGGATTGGGAACTGGCTATGGTTAGAACTACCCCTAGAAAAGTTGTAGATGCGAAAATTAAAAATTCTTGTGATCGCTGACTTATACGATTGCATAATTTTTTTTTAGAGGAGAGTTCGCATATTTATGTTGGTGCGAACTCCTCGTAGGATTAATCACCATTTTGAAAAATGGCGTGCTTTTCGACCACATTTCCTCCGATAATTTCTCTCTCTAAATAGATAGTGATGCCTTTTTAGCCACGTTACTTTCGGGTATCGCGCGCCATTACATATCTTGGCGTGATTTATGGTAATGAATGCCGTACGATATTTCTGACCGAAGTCGTGTTGACTGTAGGTTTTGCGCATGATAATTTCGTATTATTTAGAAGTTAAGTATTCTAGATTTCGCTTCATATTCCTATTCGGCTGATGAAATCGATGATCAATTTTATTTTTGATTCTTATTATCAATCGGCTAAAGAAGTCGGTGACCAATTTTTTACTTAGACAATAAATTCTAAATTATTTTCTAATAAAATCTAAGTATTTTTTATCGGCTCATGATTCATCCAGATTGGTAAAATTATTTAACTCCTCTCTGTACCATGTGTCATTTTAATTTGATTCGACCGATCCGATCATTTAAACCGTGTCGTTTATCACATGACGATTTTTTTTAATCTCAATAATTGTCAAACAATATAGCATGCAAGGACTGCTAGATATAAAAGTTTAATTTATTTATTTGAAAAAAATAGCTATTTGCCACAAAAAAAAAAAAAAAAAAAAAAAGAGGTTATATTAATACATATAAACTCAAGTTTTTGGCTAAAATTTTTGGCTGGGACTTGATCTTGGAAATATACTATGTTGAATCACTTGAACCAAACGGAACTCAAAAGGATGGACACGTACGCTACCCTCTCGACTGGAATTGGAGCTCTTCGGGAATACAACTACTGGGTCTAGACTTTCAAAATGACCGAAACTCTTTGATGAGACATTACCAAAGTAACCACTACCATAAACTAACCGTTGAACTATTGTTATCGACTACTCAGAGCCAGAATTTTAATTTTAAAATATTAAAAATATATTATATAAAATATATTAATTTTTAAAAAATATTAATAAAAAATTATATATAAATAATTTTTTGTTCATTAATTTTTGAGTTTTTAATATTTTTTTTAAAAAAAATAATAGAGTATAATTATCTTTATCATTAAAATAATAATGATCTAAAAATCTATAAAAAATTATGTCAAAAAATCAACTATTAAAATTTAATATAATTTATAAATTAAGTATTACGATATATCAAAAATTAAGTATTAAGATTTAGTATAATTTACAAATTAAGTATTACGATACGTTGGAGTAAATTAAATTTGTATCACGTGGCCCACAAGACAATATGATTTTTTTTTTAAAAAAAAATTATTTTAGCCCCTAAAATTTATACTATTTTAATTTTATTAATAACTTAATAATAAATTTTTATATAATTTTAAAAATATTAAAAAGTCATGATCACTTCGAGCCTCCATATGGCTCCGCCCTGGAACTACTCTTGTCACGTAATGCTACTTAAACTATTTCTACCAAAAACTGCTAGTATTGTCTCTTTATGTTCTTCTCAAAAGCTGAATTGTGTTAGATAAAAAAAACAAGTTTTCCTCTTCTCCTCATAAATATTTACCAGGGGCGGAAGTAAGGGCGCAGCCATGGATCATTTTTTAAGTATTTAACAATACTTAAAAGTATCGCTATAACATAGTTTTGTTGTAGTGTATAATATTCGATTTGTAAAAAAAAAAAAAATT
Source organism: Tillandsia fasciculata (assembly GCA_029168755.2). Lineage (NCBI taxonomy): Eukaryota > Viridiplantae > Streptophyta > Magnoliopsida > Poales > Bromeliaceae > Tillandsia > Tillandsia fasciculata. The sequence goes on from CM054931.1 coordinate 811,198, forward strand.
ATCAATATTTATTTGGTTTATATATATATATTGATGAAAATAAATAAATAAATAAAGTTTTTTTGAAATATATTCAGAATTTGAAAAACGAGATTAGACCAAACTATTAATGAAATCCGTAAGTTAAGGGGGCTTTGGGAAAAATCACCATAACAATTGAAGACAGTTGTAATTAGGGGTGGCAATCCAGCTCGCTGTTCGCGAGCTAGCTCGTGTTCGGTTCGAAATGAGCTTGAGATTGAATCGCTCATTTAGTAAACGAGCCGAACACAAGCCGAATTTTTCAGCTCGTTCGTATTTGGCTCGATAACAGCTCGAATATATATATATATATATATATATATATATATATATATATATATATATATATATATATATTACCATTTAGATTTTAGACTATCAATTTTTTATAAATTTTAATTATTAAATTAAAATTTTAATTTTTTAATTTTATTTCAACTTTACACCTAATAATAAGAATGAAAATCAAATTTGTTGTTCGCGAGTCAGAACAAGAGTTGAATTTTTCAGCTCGATATTTAAACGAATCAGCTCGTGTTCGGCTCGTTTATTAAACGAGCAGAACACGAGCCGACCCCAGCTCGCTCGTGTTCGGCTCGTTGACCCCTCTAGTTGTAATGTATCCTGTAGTATTTTTTTTTTATTTTTATTTATATTTTTTTGATATTTTATTGTCTTATTATTATAGTTTAGTTCATACTCAAATTAAATATAACTATAAGCACACTATTTTTTTTCTAAAAAAAATTAATAACATTAATGATAGACAGATCACTTCATTTGTATTAGTTATATTAGGATTGGAAATCTTATCATCATTAACATTCTATTTATTATCCTTTTATTCAAAAGTTATACCTATATAATTTTTTTTTACTAGTATTCTGTTCGCTCAAATTGAAAACGGTAATAATTATATGGACACTATAAAAAAAAATTAATATTTAAAAATATTATCTTTAATATTTAATAATACTAAAAAGTAAAAAATATTTTAATATAATATAATATAATGTCATATTTGAGAACGTCAGTTAAAACGTGTTTGCAAACGAAAAGTCGCAACGTATATACCGACTATCGGCACTTATGCTAAGTGATAAAATATATTTTGATATTTTAAAACGTCAATAATTTTAAAAATTCTAATATTTTAAAACGTCAACAAATTAAAAAAAAAATAATAAAATTTAATTTTAATAAATTAGTTTTATACAGTAAAAAATTTATATGCATGACGATGTTTTTTAAAACCGAGATATTTGCTATATTATAAAAATATTTAAAAATATATTTTTTTTCCAAGTATCTTGTAAATAGTATTTTAATTTTAATTATTTTTATTATTTTTTATAATGGTAGATGAAAAAAAAAAAAAAAAAAAATGTATAATCTTCCAGCTGCATGGATAGAATATTTTATACGAGGTGCCACGTAGGAACTATCTACGTACGTATAGGCAAAAAAAACCTATGTTGTCTTATAATCTTCCAGGTGGAACAAATGATCAATAATTAAGACGTGTCGCACGGGAACTTGCTAAGAAGTAAGAACACGATCGATCTGAAAGATTTTAAATCGCACACGCTCCCAGCTGCAGGTGCAATTTCGACCTGGAAATTTCATACACAGGACACCCCCTCCCTGTAATCGCCAGCTGATAGTCATGTTTAGTCATAGCTAGCCTAGCGTTTCGTACAACTATAGGCCTTTGACATATATATATCCGCATCCGTATTAATTTCCTCGTTGGATCGCACTGGGGAATTTTTCCGATCACCGAGTCACGACTCACGAGCATTAATGTGACAAATTGGAAATGTATAGCGTGCGAGAAATTATAAAATTATTTATTTATTTATTAAAATTTTATTATTATTATTATTATTATTTTATATATTTACTTAATTTAGTATTTTAATTAATTAATTTATGAGCGGCCGCATTATGTCCAGTTTTTTCGTACACATCGTACGTCCGTACGTCAAGCGGACATTTCCGTATCCACTCTAATTAAAGCAGTTTTTACGAATGTGATTTACATGCGAATTTCCAACATTCCGATCCCATTATCCTCTTTATATATGTTAATTTTATATAAATTTTTTATAAATATATAAAATAGTAAATTTACTTTTATAAAATTTAATTTTTTATATTTATTTTTTAAAATATTCTAAATTATCCATATATATATTTTTTTGATATACAATCATTAGTTACTGTTTATTTTTTAACAAAAAAGATATTAATTTTGCTTTTCAAATATATTTTTAAAAAAATTTCAACTGTTAAAAAATATATTTATAATTAAGTATAATATCTAAAAAGATAAAAAAATAAAATTATCTCACTCAATAAATAAGATTAAATATTTAAACTATGTTTAATTTTATTTTTCTAATAGATTTTAACGACAGAGACATATATAAACAACTTAAAGATTTTTGAAAGAATAAATATGAAAAGCTGAAGTTTATATTAATATATTTTTTATTGGATATATTTATAGGAAGCTTTAGAAAATTAACACTTTATATATTACATATTATTTATACAGTAAATCATATGGCAAAATAGAGGAGAATTGAGAGAATTTTTAAAAATTTTTTACTTTATTTTATATTTTCTTTTGCTTTATTTGATTTTTTTGCCGTCACGTATTAAAAAAGTATTTCTTAACCTCTTTATGAGAGAGAATTCGTATATGATCATGGCTATGAAAAATGAGATGTCTATAAAATTTTTTATAAAAAATAAAAATATTGTGTATGTCCATTAACATACAAACTCGTGACAGAAAATTATATACTATGTATGGAATAGTTAAAGTCAGAATAAAAAAAACATAATTTAAGATATGATTCATTTAAAAAAAAAAATTTAACAGAAACTAGTTACACTAAGTTAAGTATCTTAAAAAAATCTTACCGGATCATTACATAGTATAATCACCTATAATTTTATTTTACTTTATTATATTTTTAAAATTTAATTCTTGTTTTAAATTTTTCAATTTGGATTGTTGAAGAAATTTCAAAATTTTATATTTGTTTATTAAAATTTTATTATTTTTATTTTTAATTTTTAAAAATTTATTATTTTAATTACTTAATTTATGAGCTACTGCATTATTATGTATAGATATTTCGTGCACATTATGCATTCGGTTTCCTTTTTTGATTTTTTATTTTTTTATATTTTTTTCACACGTCACACTTTTTTTTCTTTTATTTTTTTTATTAAAAAATTATTAATAACATCCAATAAATTCAAACAACTTGGAAATTAAATTAATATTTACTCTAAATTATAAAAAGCTGAAATTATATTTTATAATCACTGAAATATATAAAAAGATTTAAAATATAAAAGAAGAAATTATATTCTATAATCCAAAAAAAAAAAAAAAAAAACACATATTAATGAATGTATCTAAAGGCTGTGAAAAGATGATGGCACGTTGGAATCGTAGAACAATAATAGGGAAAAAAAAAAAAAAAAATGGAAGCATATGAAGTGGGTTGTAACTTGTAAGAAGAGATCACGCAATGAGATATATTCGGCTAAAAAAATAGATCGAGATATAAATATTATGATTGGAAGGGATGTGAAAAAGATAGAGAATTAAGGAAAAGTGAAAGATAAAAAAATGGCAAGATACGTTGAGAGTGAAAAATTGAAAGAATTTGTAAAAGATTAAAAAATTTAAATTTTTTTAAAAAGAAAACACCGGACGGTATGTAAACGTACGTGCAGTATGTATATATAAAAAATTGGAAAAATATTTATACTTTCAGGCATGTATATATAAAAAATCAAAATAATATTAATACAAGTATACATGAAAAATCAAAATAATGTGGCTTAATGACATGTCATCAATGTATCACGTATCATAAATTAATTTTCACTATCTACACAATAGTCAATAGCTCCGAGTCACTAGCCCACGGATTTTTTTTTTTTTTTCGCTCAAATCCATATTTAAATTACGTTGTGATAACAAATAAAGAAAAATAATTTAGTCTGAAATAATGATAAATATTTTTTATTTTATTCGTTAAATAAAATTTAAGGATTTAAAATTATTATAAAATATTAATATTTAAAATTAATAAAAATATTTAATGACTATAAAAAATTAACTAGCAGAAAAACAGATAGTTGGATATTTTTAGGAGGTAATTACTATTACACTATATCATAGGATAATTTTAAAAACAAAATAAAACCAAACTCCCACTTTTAGTATAGACGTGTGTGTGCGTGTGTGTGTGTGTGTGTATATATATATAATATATATATTATATATATATATATATATATATATATATTCTTCTATTACGTTAAAGAAAGGTTCGTGCAATCCCCGATTGATACTTGTTGTCCAACCTTTCATTTATATATATATATATATATATAGTTTGATTATTATGCTATTGGTAATACTTAATATTTGACACTATCAAATTTTTAGTCGTTAGATTTATTCTTTTGATCATTAATTTCTATCTATTAGATCATTCTATTTCTCCAACACCCCCTAAATTCTAGGAACCATTTTTATACTAACCAAATATTTCTTAATCTAAGAATTAAAAATTTAATAGCACCAATATTGTCACGCCCTGGGGTCGAAACTGCGACCCGGGCTCACCAACAGATCCGCCACCTATGCCAAACCCGCATAGGCGAAGCGTCCTACCTGCAAGAAAAGTACTACAGCTAAACAGATATCAGAGCTAAAAGTAAAAACCTGCTGTATAACTAAAATTAATCACTGTACAACTGGAAATAATACAACAATGTCCGCCTCCCAAAAGAATAATAATAATACAATATCCTCAAATATAAGCTCTGAACCCAACCGGGAGGTAACTCCAATAAATACAGCAGTGTACAGTCTCTCAATACATAATATATCCTCACTACATCAGTCTCTCAAAAGAGGGAAAATAACACAACTAATCTACTGAAGATCTCCTCTGAAGGGTACCGCTACTCTCCAACGACGGGTAGGGATCTAGCACGCGACTCCCTCGCCTCGAACAACCACCGCAGAATCCGCAACACCCACTAAGACTCTGCAAAACAAGGAAGAGGAAGGAAAAAGGAGGGGGGAAGACCCCCAAAGGGTGTGAGAACTACACCAAAAAGGGAGTTCTCAGTGGGTACCACCGCCAGACCCGGCGGTCCGCCCACCAAGTCCTCAAGAGACATAAACTAACCAAAGCAGTAAAGACTGAAATAGGAAAGCTGGAGACTCTCAACAGCTACCATGCCTCTATCTAAATGCTCAAAAGGGGAGAACCAAATAATGGTATGCCACCACTAGCACATGAAGTGCACAATCGACCCAATCGAGCTGACTGCCACATCTGGTCCAGTCAAACCTGCGCCCACCTACAACCACCTCCCACTGACGGGCAGGAATTACGTAGGGTGTCCAAACGGACTAACTCGCTATCGAGTAGTGGCTCATGCAGGCTATAGTCAAAATCCACGCTCTCTCTCAGAACGGATAAACTCAAGATCACCAAGCCTCTCGCACAACGGTCAACAACTCACAAAGACCTCGGGACCACAGTCCCCAAATGGATCCCAACAACACTAGCACTGGTCTAAACATAGCTACTAGACCCCACTCGGTCCCCCTGACACGAGTTCAACAATAAGGCAAATATCTGTAATAAACCCAATCCAAAGTGCCGCCAGTAAAACTGGCATTGCCTGCTCAGCGGAATCTGCACACAAGGCTCGAAACCGCGGGATCGGCCCGCACGGCTCGCATCCCAAAAAGTATCAGACCGGCACACAAGCAAAGGATCGGCCACGGCTCGCATCCAACAGTATCAGACCGGCACACAAGGCTGGTCCGAAAGATCGGCCCGCACGGCTCGCATCCAACAAGTATCAGACCGGCACACAAGGCTGGGTCCGAAAAGCCTACCTCCGGAGTGGCACTCGAGGGGAGCGACCCACACGAGTAAAGTATCTCAGTAACAAGTATCTCTGTATAGCAGGACTTGATCACAATCTGATCAAAGTGGGAAAACTCAACCACCAAAGAAAGACCCGACCTCAGTCGAATGCAACTAAACGATAAGTGGGAAACCCCATCCACTAGAGGAAACTGACATCCAATCTGATGCATAAGTAATATCCGGTCAACCGCCCAATATCCGCGGTCGCCGCGAAACCCCACAAACTAATCCAACCTGTCCCAGACACGAAGTCCCAACTACACTATCCAGACCCCTGCTCGAACCCGAGCAACACTGACCACCTGACCAACAGGAAGGAGAAAAGAAAAGCATGGTTTCTCCTAAGTCAAGTTCCAATAAATAGTGTAGCAATAAAAAGGTGGCCTAACTATATGTCCATACAAGCATGCATTTGTCCTCAAGAATGATATAGAAAGTAAACCACATGCCTACACCTGATCGTAATCCTCGATTACAATAACTCCTCAGAGTGAAAATCCGCACATAGCTACAAAATCCTATCCCAAAGCATAAACCAACCACATGAAAGGCTATGTGCTAACATGGCATGTTACATAATCTCATAGGGTAACATTATCCTAGGTAAGCTTACACTAATCATCACATAGATGTCCAAGTCATGCAAGTCCTCAGTATACCTCATAAATACTATTCTTGCAATCATTTATACAAATATCATTATTAAGCTTACCTACCTTACAAACATAAACCATGTACCCTAAACATGCATGCATCAGTCATAGAGGGGTGACATCCCCACAAGTGCACTTATATTCGCCATAACATAATCATTGCCTTATACAGTTACTGATATTAAGCTTACCCACCTGAAGCGCTTAAACCAAGGCAAACCTGAAGTCGGTGAAGAGTGTAGACGCTCACAGTCCAAAATCTGCCAAAATTGCACCCTCGGTACATGTCGCGCAAGCCGTGGCTCCAAACAACTAAAAGTTCCCCGAAATCAAAGTCTACAGATCCATCGGGTCCAGCAACACTTGGAAACACCCCTGGGTACAACAATAAGGTCCAATATTACACTTTCATTCCCAAAATTAACCACGCACAACACACAGAAAATCAGTCCCAAAGATATGATTATTTCACCTGCCGAAAGTACCCAGAAAAATCCAATAAAAATATCACAGCAATCCTCGCGTCGATACCTTCGAAACGAGTACCTGCACGTCCAATTCCGAGCCCCGTAGGCTGAGTTACAAATTCCACAGTACAGGTGCGCAAAACCACACAGCAACATGACTGTAATTCCATTTACAGATAAGGGTAAGAACATATACCTTCGGGAAAAACTCAGAAAAATCCAAGAAAAATACTGTGATAATCCTTGCGTCGAGTAGATGAAAAAAGTGTACAAGCACGTCGCCATACGATGCCCGGTTGCGGAGATACACCCGAAACAACACGGTAACATCCAAAATTCCGGCATAATGATCACAGATTTTTAGGAATTAATCTAGCAGGAATTACACTTAAGTATCAACATGAGAAATGTTCCTCTTAACCCTGTTAACAGATCCATACAAAGAAATCCCCCAAAAACATGCTGAACTCAAAGATATCACCATACAAACATGCTATTCCAACAAAAATCTGCTCTGTAAAAACCAGCACTACATGGCTGGAAAGATTGGGAGTTTTACCTGTCCAAACGAGCTTAAAATACAGTGAGGAAGGTGGCAATGGATTCCTTGTCGAGAGTAGATAAAGATCGAGCTAAAGAACACCTAATTCCGAGCTCGTATGAGAGAGAAAACCCAAAATTACTCCAAGGTGTCCAATACAAAAATCTGTGCGTGAAAGTTGTAGAAAACCCAAATATTCTCCAAGAAATCTCATGATCCAAGTAGAACACTGAATATCAAAGTTGTAGATTTACCTGTCGTGGAGATACCCTCCAAATTTCAGCTCGAAATTCCAAGAAACGAAGCCTGGGGAATTTTTGCACTAAACTGCGATGGTGGAGCTCCGAAAATCCAGCAATGGTGTTTGTGCTTCATCATGGGGAAGAAGATGATCAAGGAGCTCCAATGGCCCACCCAAGATGATGAATTTGAAGAAGACATGTTGTTGATGCTCTGTACAAAATCCTCCAACAACCCATGGTTCATGGAGGAAGGAGGAAGAAGAAGAAGTAGAAGAAGGAGAAGAGGAAGAAGAAGGAGAAAGGAAAAATTTAAAAACAATCCTCTCACTCCTCTCACTCCTCTCCCACACTCCAACAGCCCACGTGCCTTGTACGGCTGGCCCATCATGGCAAGCCATGTGGCAGCCTGGCACACTCCATGGACCGCAACTCTGCACCGGTCCAATGGGGTGCCGCCACGTGGCACCCCCGGTCCACGGCTAACCACGCACCCAAAAGTCCTCCAAAACTTTCGGTTGCCCGTGTTCGCTCATCCGGACTCCGAAAAATACAAGCAAATAGTCCATTTCCATCGTTTTCGCGCGCTGAATCCAAATCCGCTGTCCGTTTTGCCAAATTCCATTTCTAAAATTTGTCGAAGGCATCCAAATAAGTAATCTTGATCCAGATTTCTGGCTGAGTCTAATTCTTGGGTCCAATTTGTGCACAAACACTCCCAATACTCAACATAAGCCTCCAGAAGCTATTGATCCAACAGTAATCCTTACGTGGGAATTTTGGGTCCTCACATCCTTCCCCACTAAAAGAAAGTTTCGTCCTCGAAACTAACACAACTCAAAAGGAGTCTCAAAAACCAAAGGTAGGTACCCATCAACACCGTCACCAGCTCCGTAGTCGCCACTCACTCCCCGTGATTACTCCTCTACGACAACAACAACAACCACAACCAGTACAGCATGGCCCAATTGCGCAATCCTCTCATCTCACGAGCCAGAATTCGCAACGGGCGTCCCTCGTACTCCAAACACACACAGATCTCAAACAGAGCGAGTCAATCACGGGCGAGGGATCCAAAAGTGTAACACTCCCGAGCTGAGACGCGAAAAACCACAGGGACTCCAAAAAGCTGGGGAAAAGAGAGATCAACCATGCCACATGCACCAACACCACACCCTAGTGTCCACTCAACTAGGGCGACCAGAAACACACCCACACGATCATCCAAGAGGGAAAGAATCCACAAACTGGGGTCCTCACTAGGTCACTCTCTGATCCAAACCACCCGAGTGGACTACTCAACCGCATGCTACTATAAAAAGGGACCCCTAGAGATACAATCTCATGCCACTGTTGGTCACTCAACATGCTATCATAACCCAAACGGACCCACGGGTCGAAGTTGACCTCTCAACTAGCAAAGAGCACCCTGACGGTGGCCAAACCATCGATAAACGTGACTGAAAGCTGGCTCAAAAGGGCGATCATAATGCTGATGCTCAGGTTCGCGGCCAAAGTCCGAACAATCGGCGACAAGCCGAGAAAATCCCACTCGAGATGCCGAAAGCTGTAGTCTCAACTGGTGCAGTACGACTGAGACTGCATCACAGAAGCTGTATACAGAAACTGAACTCTGATTCCAACATACAGTAGAGAATAGGAATGCCGAATAAACAGAACTGATAACCAAACAGGCATGGTCTATGCCCGGACATATCAAACAAAGCTGGAAGTAGTGAGCTTAATGAGAGGCTTATCTGTGGGATCACAACCACCAACAAAACGGGAATCTGTCCTATCACAATACCCATAGGGTTGAACTGATAAAGCGCGGACCATAGATAAACCCACGGTAACTCCACAGCCACTATGGGAGGCATCACAAACACTCAAAAGTTCATCTCCCATCTCTGGCAAAGCTATAGTCGGCACTGGTATCAACCTCATCATCCATTCGTCCAGCTCTACTGGCACTGTTCAGTCCAAGAAGCTAATCACTTCAACAATAACTGTCGGTCTCGGCCAATCTCAACTAGCATCCATTTTTGGCCGAATTTCCACCGCCGCTCCTATGGCTAACACAATGTGACCCACGAAGGTAAGCTTCAGAAGCTAAAACTTGTATCTCAATAACTTGGCATACAGCTTCATCCACACAGGCACGGTAGCATATCCCCAAGTGCCCCTCGTGCTCCAAGTCGCTCTGGGAGTAAATCAAATATCCTCGGGGAACACCACTCCCAATCTGTCCAAGTACAACTAGGACACACATTTCCTCAAATCTTGAAGACAACAGGGCATTAATTATTCCATTTGGCCTCACTATGAGCTCATAATGCCCTTACCGGATCCTGAATGCCATCTAGGCAAAATCCTCGGCTGTCTGATTCCAAGTAGGTACTCGCATCCTACAATAACTGCCGGAGTATAACTCTATCAAAAGGTCCTGGATACCACCCAGACCTGTCTACACTCGAACCATAAAAGAACCCTCACAGTCGTGTATCAACGATGTGGCATCACCACCGTGTATCAACGGCGTGGCATCACCGCCGTATACCAACGGCGTGGCATCACCACCGTATACCAACGGCGTGGCACTAGGTCAAACAGACCCCTCGATCCATCAGATCCTGCAACTGCGCCATCAGCTCTCTCAGCTCTACAGGCGATATCCAATGAGGTGCTGTCGAGGGTGGCGCGGTTCCCCGAACCACGTCCAACGCAATCTCTATCTCCCTAACCGGCGGCATTATCAACAGCTCAGGTGAAATCACACCCGGGATCTCATGAGAAACAAGGATATCCCTGAGTCCCGGTGCCGCCGTAAGCACCTCTCACACGGTCGCTAAAACCTGTGTGCTCTAACAATCTCAACAAGCAAGCCTTCTCTTGTCCGCCTTGCTGAAGATCAAAGTCCTCTCTCGCCGCAGTCAAACATTCTGTGGCATTGTGCCAAACAATCTCAAGCACAGGGTCGAAACACCGAATTGCTACAATTTCCAATAATTCTGCCGATAACTCGCGGTCTCTGCCGCACTGGACATGATCCATAAGCCTCCTCCACATGCACAACAACAACAGGAACCTGTACCTCTAGTGCACGTGGTAACAAATCTGCCTCTAGTCTAGGCAAGAATGAAACATGCTCTATCTCCGACTGCTGTGGTGAAATCCCATCTGCGACACTCGACCCACTACCATGGCGCCCTCCAACCGGGCGGCACAGATTCATCCGCTCAAAGCAAGTGGTTGTCGCTCAATCTGCCTGAAAATCAGGACTATCCACAAGGGAGCACGACCTCTGTCTCTGATCACATTGAGGCGACGAATAAGGTCCTCCGCAGATAACAGATCCACGCTACCGCTGCGCCACTCTGACATAGATACTGATGCTGCCATCGGGGTCCACCCGATCTCCGGCATCTCGGGAACTCGTTATCCTGGAAAAGGAAATCAGAAACGCCTCTGCCGGCCGATCTGTCCTCCATCACCCGGCGCCAAGCGCCAAAATCCAGAACTCGCCTCTGGCGGCAGATCCCTCTCCAAAGGAACTGCTATGCCACGCTCCAAACACAACGCCTACTCCAACGAGACGTCAAAACCTATAACGGAGGGACTGAATAAACTGAAAGGTGTCCTGGCGCAATCCACTCCCAGTCTCACATATCCTATGCGCCTCGTCCCTCGAAACCCGAAGCGCGCAGTTCAACAACTGCAAACACTCTCTAGCACAGGGAGGCTCTCAATTAATCACTCCATCAACACCAACCACGACTCTGCCTCCAAAGGCTCCAAACTCAATCTTACGAGTCGGGGTGGATCATCTGCCAAATCTGGCTCAATAGATCGATCATGTCCCACAGCTCCTCTGCTGTCAGCTATCCACCCTGCCTCGGTGCCTCGGCACTAACCATTGGCACAGAGGGGGCTACTCAGTGCTCCGACAACTGTGTCACCAAGACCAGCTGCTCACTCCGCCGCTGATAAGCCTCTGATAATCCTGTCATCTGAGTCCGGAGTTCTCTGACCTCAATCCGGGTATCCGGCCCAAAACCAGCTGCTCAAGCTCAACTGCCATGACAGGATGCAGACGGGTCAAAACCCAGTGTCGGGGAGACACAGCTCGCCACGACGAAACCACAAAATAGCACACAAAAGCCACTCGACCCAATCCAGCGAAAGTCTAAAGCATGTCACTCGTTCCACAGCATTAGGTTGTCTGCAGCCAACATAATCACTTAGGAGAATAAACATGCCAATCCCTCCTCCCGTCCCTTGGGAGAGGTATAAAACTCAATCAGGACTCTCGCTAAAAGTCACGACTCTCACGAAGTCAACCAAGGGTCAAACCATAAGCCTAGGGTTTCTAAGTCCACCATGACCTACAACCTAGGCTCTGATACCACTCTAATCTGTCACGCCCCGGGGTCGAAACTGCGACCCGGGCTCACCAACAGATCCGCCACCTATGCCAAACCCGCATAGGCGAAGCGTCCTACCTGCAAGAAAAGTACTACAGCTAAACAGATATCAGAGCTAAAAGTAAAAACCTGCTGTATAACTAAAATCAATCACTGTACAACTGGAAATAATACAACAATGTCCGCCTCCCAAAAGAATAATAATAATACAATATCCTCAAATATAAGCTCTGAACCCAACCGGGAGGTAACTCCAATAAATACAGCAGTGTACAGTCTCTCAATACATAATATATCCTCACTACATCAGTCTCTCAAAAGAGGGAAAATAACACAACTAATCTACTGAAGATCTCCTCTGAAGGGTACCGCTACTCTCCAACGACGGGTAGGGATCTAGCACGCGACTCCCTCGCCTCGAACAACCACCGCAGAATCCGCAACACCCACTAAGACTCTGCAAAACAAGGAAGAGGAAGGAAAAAGGAGGGGGGAAGACCCCCAAAGGGTGTGAGAACTACACCAAAAAGGGAGTTCTCAGTGGGTACCACCGCCAGACCCGGCGGTCCGCCCACCAAGTCCTCAAGAGACATAAACTAACCAAAGCAGTAAAGACTGAAATAGGAAAGCTGGAGACTCTCAACAGCTACCATGCCTCTATCTAAATGCTCAAAAGGGGAGAACCAAATAATGGTATGCCACCACTAGCACATGAAGTGCACAATCGACCCAATCGAGCTGACTGCCACATCTGGTCCAGTCAAACCTGCGCCCACCTACAACCACCTCCCACTGACGGGCAGGAATTACGTAGGGTGTCCAAACGGACTAACTCGCTATCGAGTAGTGGCTCATGCAGGCTATAGTCAAAATCCACGCTCTCTCTCAGAACGGATAAACTCAAGATCACCAAGCCTCTCGCACAACGGTCAACAACTCACAAAGACCTCGGGACCACAGTCCCCAAATGGATCCCAACAACACTAGCACTGGTCTAAACATAGCTACTAGACCCCACTCGGTCCCCCTGACACGAGTTCAACAATAAGGCAAATATCTGTAATAAACCCAATCCAAAGTGCCGCCAGTAAAACTGGCATTGCCTGCTCAGCGGAATCTGCACACAAGGCTCGAAACCGCGGGATCGGCCCGCACGGCTCGCATCCCAAAAAGTATCAGACCGGCACACAGGCTGGGTCCGAAAGATCGGCCCGCACGGCTCGCATCCAAAAGTATCAGACCGGCACACAAGGCTGGGTCCGAAAAGATCGGCCCGCACGGCTCGCATCCAACAAGTATCAGACCGGCACACAAGGCTGGGTCCGAAAAGCCTACCTCCGGAGTGGCACTCGAGGGGAGCGACCCACACGAGTAAAGTATCTCAGTAACAAGTATCTCTGTATAGCAGGACTTGATCACAATCTGATCAAAGTGGGAAAACTCAACCACCAAAGAAAGACCCGACCTCAGTCGAATGCAACTAAACGATAAGTGGGAAACCCCATCCACTAGAGGAAACTGACATCCAATCTGATGCATAAGTAATATCCGGTCAACCGCCCAATATCCGCGGTCGCCGCGAAACCCCACAAACTAATCCAACCTGTCCCAGACACGAAGTCCCAACTACACTATCCAGACCCCTGCTCGAACCCGAGCAACACTGACCACCTGACCAACAGGAAGGAGAAAAGAAAAGCATGGTTTCTCCTAAGTCAAGTTCCAATAAATAGTGTAGCAATAAAAAGGTGGCCTAACTATATGTCCATACAAGCATGCATTTGTCCTCAAGAATGATATAGAAAGTAAACCACATGCCTACACCTGATCGTAATCCTCGATTACAATAACTCCTCAGAGTGAAAATCCGCACATAGCTACAAAATCCTATCCCAAAGCATAAACCAACCACATGAAAGGCTATGTGCTAACATGGCATGTTACATAATCTCATAGGGTAACATTATCCTAGGTAAGCTTACACTAATCATCACATAGATGTCCAAGTCATGCAAGTCCTCAGTATACCTCATAAATACTATTCTTGCAATCATTTATACAAATATCATTATTAAGCTTACCTACCTTACAAACATAAACCATGTACCCTAAACATGCATGCATCAGTCATAGAGGGGTGACATCCCCACAAGTGCACTTATATTCGCCATAACATAATCATTGCCTTATACAGTTACTGATATTAAGCTTACCCACCTGAAGCGCTTAAACCAAGGCAAACCTGAAGTCGGTGAAGAGTGTAGACGCTCACAGTCCAAAATCTGCCAAAATTGCACCCTCGGTACATGTCGCGCAAGCCGTGGCTCCAAACAACTAAAAGTTCCCCGAAATCAAAGTCTACAGATCCATCGGGTCCAGCAACACTTGGAAACACCCCTGGGTACAACAATAAGGTCCAATATTACACTTTCATTCCCAAAATTAACCACGCACAACACACAGAAAATCAGTCCCAAAGATATGCTTATTTCACCTGCCGAAAGTACCCAGAAAAATCCAATAAAAATATCACAGCAATCCTCGCGTCGATACCTTCGAAACGAGTACCTGCACGTCCAATTCCGAGCCCCGTAGGCTGAGTTACAAATTCCACAGTACAGGTGCGCAAAACCACACAGCAACATGACTGTAATTCCATTTACAGATAAGGGTAAGAACATATACCTTCGGGAAAAACTCAGAAAAATCCAAGAAAAATACTGTGATAATCCTTGCGTCGAGTAGATGAAAAAAGTGTACAAGCACGTCGCCATACGATGCCCGGTTGCGGAGATACACCCGAAACAACACGGTAACATCCAAAATTCCGGCATAATGATCACAGATTTTTAGGAATTAATCTAGCAGGAATTACACTTAAGTATCAACATGAGAAATGTTCCTCTTAACCCTGTTAACAGATCCATACAAAGAAATCCCCCAAAAACATGCTGAACTCAAAGATATCACCATACAAACATGCTATTCCAACAAAAATCTGCTCTGTAAAAACCAGCACTACATGGCTGGAAAGATTGGGAGTTTTACCTGTCCAAACGAGCTTAAAATACAGTGAGGAAGGTGGCAATGGATTCCTTGTCGAGAGTAGATAAAGATCGAGCTAAAGAACACCTAATTCCGAGCTCGTATGAGAGAGAAAACCCAAAATTACTCCAAGGTGTCCAATACAAAAATCTGTGCGTGAAAGTTGTAGAAAACCCAAATATTCTCCAAGAAATCTCATGATCCAAGTAGAACACTGAATATCAAAGTTGTAGATTTACCTGTCGTGGAGATACCCTCCAAATTTCAGCTCGAAATTCCAAGAAACGAAGCCTGGGGAATTTTTGCACTAAACTGCGATGGTGGAGCTCCGAAAATCCAGCAATGGTGTTTGTGCTTCATCATGGGGAAGAAGATGATCAAGGAGCTCCAATGGCCCACCCAAGATGATGAATTTGAAGAAGACATGTTGTTGATGCTCTGTACAAAATCCTCCAACAACCCATGGTTCATGGAGGAAGGAGGAAGAAGAAGAAGTAGAAGAAGGAGAAGAGGAAGAAGAAGGAGAAAGGAAAAATTTAAAAACAATCCTCTCACTCCTCTCACTCCTCTCCCACACTCCAACAGCCCACGTGCCTTGTACGGCTGGCCCATCATGGCAAGCCATGTGGCAGCCTGGCACACTCCATGGACCGCAACTCTGCACCGGTCCAATGGGGTGCCGCCACGTGGCACCCCCGGTCCACGGCTAACCACGCACCCAAAAGTCCTCCAAAACTTTCGGTTGCCCGTGTTCGCTCATCCGGACTCCGAAAAATACAAGCAAATAGTCCATTTCCATCGTTTTCGCGCGCTGAATCCAAATCCGCTGTCCGTTTTGCCAAATTCCATTTCTAAAATTTGTCGAAGGCATCCAAATAAGTAATCTTGATCCAGATTTCTGGCTGAGTCTAATTCTTGGGTCCAATTTGTGCACAAACACTCCCAATACTCAACATAAGCCTCCAGAAGCTATTGATCCAACAGTAATCCTTACGTGGGAATTTTGGGTCCTCACAAATATATATTGGTGCTATGACTATAATATATAATATCTATATCATATGATATATTATAGATCTATTATATATATTATATATATATAGATATATTATATATTATATATATATATAAGGTATCTAATTGGGACTATGTTTTTAAAGTATAGTTATTGTCTTGCTTAAAGTTTGACTCTTAGATAAATTGATTAGGTGATAATGATTCTAGTTTAGAGGTGATTGATATAACATATCTAAGAGTAGAATCAATCAAAAGTTGATTAAGAGTGCTTATCAGCACCAAATGCTTGATCTTTTGATTTATTATATAAGATATATAGATATATATATATATATATATTATATTAGCTGAGATAGAAAGGTTAGGAGGATGAGACTATAGACGGAGAAGAATTTAGGATGATCAGAGATGAGAGATGAGATCAGGACGATTTGATTGATGTTAGACAGGTGAGGTGAGAGATGATGACAGGGAGATAGACTTGAATGAATGGTGAATAGACGCTAGATAGAGAGAGGTGAAGACGATTGGAGATCTGATTAGAAATTAAAGATCTGATAGAGATCAGCACCAATCGCTTGATGGACCAGATGTGAGAGGCTAGAACTAGACATTACAACTGAGAGATATTTTCTCTATAATGATATATACATATATAGCTATATATATATATAGATATATGATATATGTTATCTTATATAAGAGAAGAGAGAGAGAGAGAGAGAGAGAGAGAGACAGAGAGAGAGAGAGAGAGTAGAGAGAGAGATGAGAGAAGAGAGGGGAGATAAGAGCTCTTAGAGCTATATAACTATAGTTCACCATTCAATTTTATTTTACTAAGAAAATCGAGAGCAACGATAGATAGTTCGTGAGTTGAATATGAGAGATTTGAGAGAAGTTAGGCTCTTAACTATATATATAGTCCCATTTTTTTTTAAGTTTTCAATAAACGCAATAAATATGATTTAGAGTATAAAGTTTTTAGAAAAATATTTTAATTCTTTTTTTATATATCGTTTACTTAGTAAACAAATTATGTCAAATGAACGGCGAAAATTGAATAATTTTTAAAATTTGAAAATAATATTTTTGAATTCAAAACAAGAATGCTAATCTTAATTTAAATGGTTTAAAATATTTTCTATTAAAAATTTAAATAATTTATATTCTTCTACACCGTTAAACTACAAACCCGTCATAGTAGCCGTTGAAAATTAATAATTTTGAAATAGTTTGATCATAAAGTAAACGATGTTGAAAAAAATTAATTATTTTTTTAAAAAAATTTATATACCCTAAATTATATTTAACGGTATGAATCGTTGATTTGAATACCCTAAAATTGAAAATGAGACTATAGTATATGAGCTCCAATACTATCAATAGTATAGTAGGCTAACACACTATATATATATATATATATTATATATATATATATATATATATATATATATATAATATATATATAAGGAATAATTGTCTGTGTAACCCTAAAATCTGAAGAAATATCTGATTTACTCATCTTATTTTTTCCTTTCCAATATACCCTTCATACGTTCCACCGTTATTAAAAATACCCCTACCGTTTCCTTTGTTAAGTTACTAGGGTTAAACTAGAGTTAAATAATAATCGGAGTTGAAAACTATCAGATATACCTATTTTGCCCGGGTTTAGGGTTTAGGGTTTAGGGTTTAGGATTTTTTAGGGTTTTAGGGTTTAGGGTTTAGGGTTTTAGAGTTTAGGGTTTAGGGTTTTTTAGGGTTCTAGGGTTTAGGGTTTAGGATTTTAGGGTTTAGGGTTTAGGGTTTTTTAGGGTTTTAGGGTTTAGGGTTTAGGGTTTTAGGGTTTAGGGTTTAGGGTTTTAGGGTTTAGGAGTTTAGGGTTTTAGGGTTAGGGTTTAGGGTATATTTGAAAGGGCAAAAATAGTAATTACACACAGATAACGGCAGTTCCAAACGGTACACTAACAGAGTTTAACTTCATGGGTATTTTGGAAAGAAGTCGGAACGTAGAAAGGGTAGTTTTAATATTAGCCTTCTAAGAGAGGTAAATCTGAAAACAGGAAAATTTTTAGGGGTATATAGGAATTGCCCCTATATATAATTGAGCTCCTATGTTCCTAAAAATATTAAATATTGGTGTTGGTAGATTTTTAACCCTTGAATTAAAGGATGTATGATCTAAATTATGTAGGTTTTTATAAATAAATTACGTAATAAAATCTAATGTGATTTAAATTAGATAAAATGTCGATATATAAAAAAATAAAGAATTTAAACACTACAACAAAATTAGGCTATAGTAACACTTTTAAGTATTTCTAAAATCTAAAAAAAGTGTCGCTGACAAAAATACCGACACTTATTGTAAGTTTTGCTATATGTGCCGTCGCTAGGGTGTATAGCGATACATTTTGTAATGTGTCCCAAAAATATGTCCCTATAACCTAATTTTGGATATAGATGGAATATAGATAGGACACTTATACAAAAGTGTCACAAACATGTGTCCCTATACCTAATTTGTTGTAGCGAAATACATATATATATATATATATATATATATATATATATATATATATATATATATATATATATTATATATATATAATTTTGTTAAATAATTTTTTCTTATCATGTTATTTTTATAATTTATTGATTTATTTAAATTATTTTAATAAATTTCTTTTAATTTTTTCACATATATTTTTTATAAATAATTTAATTACTAATAAGATATTATATAAATTTATGTTACGCATATACTGATTTTAATTATTTTTATTTAAATAAATTTAATTATAAAATTATTTTTATATAATTTTATTTAATTAATAATTAGACTAATAAAATTATATGAAATATATATAAATATAAACTAAAATTTATTATTAAAATATTTTTATATTCACAACATCTTGCGAATCTTCTGCTAATATATATATTATATATATATATATATATATATATATATATATATATATATATATATATATATATATATATATATATGTTAGAAAACTATCGATATCGATAGCACCAAGTCATTGGTGTTATCAAGTTTTTAGCCGTTGGATGAAAAAATATGCGGTTGGGATTATAGTGGTCCCTAGGGTTTACTAGGTTTCTGGTTGAATAGTAAAAATCTTAGGGGACCACTATAATTCCAACCGTATATCTTTTCATCCAACGGCTGAAAACTTGATAGCACCAATTGTTTGGTGCTATCAATAGTATTCTAGCCGTACTATATACCACTTTTTCACTTTTTCACTTTTTCCTCCTGTCTTTAAAAAGCCTACATTTTGCCCACTCGTAATTACCTAATTATTTTTAGATGGCAACGGGGTTAACCTAATAGGCAAAATGACGATAATACCTTCCTTATTCCTGTGCTTATCCCTGTGCTCCCCTCCGACTCCACTGCCGCCCCCGCCCCCGCCCCCGCCCCCGCCGAGAAGCTCTCCTCCTCCTCCCCACCCTCGTCGTCGTCGTCGTCTCCCCCGCCGTCGGAGAGGTCGGGGGTGCCCATGGAGCCGCGTCCCCGCGCGGACGCGTGAAGCGCGGCGCCCCCAGGGAGCAGGTCAACGTGCGGCGGCCTGTGGGGGCCCGCCACGTAGCGGCCCCCCTCACCCCGCGCTGACTAGCGCCAGAGGAGGCGCGGGTCCCCGTGCGCTGACCTGCGCCAGAACGCGCGCGCGCTTTGCGCGGGTCCCCGCGCGCTGACCTGCGCCAGAACGTGCTGCGCGCAGTGGTGCGGCGAGTGGGGCGCCGCCACTTGGCGCCCCACCAGCCTCGGGCCGCGCCTGACCTGGAGCGCCGTCGCCGGGGAGAGCCCGGGTGGCGACTGTGCCGACGATCGCCGAGGGCTCCCGACAACGGCGGCGGCGGGATCTCTCACGGAGCGACGGAGCTCGGCCTCGGAGCGATCGGGAGAAGAAGAGGTTGAAGAGTATTTTCGGTATATTACCTAAAAAATTGACTGCTCACTAACGGAATGCTGACGACGGGGATGTAAATGTATAATTCCATAATTACGAGGGGGCAAAATCAGCGGGGATGTAAATGTATAATTTCATAATTACGAGGGGGCAAAATGTAGATTTTTTAAAGACATGAGATAAAGTAAAAAAATGGTATATTATAAGAGAGTTTTCTGTAATTTAGATATATATAGAGAAAGAGAGAATTGTGTTATTTTAGAATTAGAGAGGCTTTTGTGTTTTTGACATGTTATATGTTTGACTAATGTCATGTACGGTGACAATTGAGGTTGTAGCTACGGACACTGGTGATATTGGACTTAATTACCAGAGAGAATAAAAGTCAATAAAAAGGAACAAATTAACCATGCGTTGGATACTGAATAATTCCCAATTTCGTGCCGTTGACTGCTGTTCTATATTGACAATTGATTACAATTAATTAAGTTTTATTTATTTGTTTAGAGATTCACAGAAAATAAATTAAACATTATGATTTTCAAATTAACTTAGCCAATTAAAAACAATAATAATTTTACTACAATTCTAAAGAAATTACAGTTTTCATATATATATATATATATATATATATATATATATATATATATATATATATATATATATATATATATATATGCAAATAGCCTAGGTTTTCTTAATTTGCGCTTACTTAAATAGCTAAATTTCTATCTTACTTTCAGTAACTATGTTTGAGCATCCCATTTATGTTGAAAATGCATGCAGTAAAAATTACATATATATTATTTCACTAAATGTAAAAAAATATACTGTAACTATAAATTATTTATTTTGTTGCATATAGTTGAAAAGTATATTTAAAAAATTGTAACTTTATGTCTATAATGGTGAGATTATCTTCAAAATAAAAAAAAAAATATATTTTTTCTGTTGTTACATTTTATAAATATTAAATACGAGAATTTAATATGCATTCATGATAGGAGTTATAATTAACTATTTTCTAAACTTAAACAAGATGAAAAAATATATAATACAAGAACTAAATGAAAGTTATCTTCTGTAATTAGTTCTGAAATTAAATTACTTGTAACTTTAATTAATTTATTCCTATGAAGCTTATAAATAGAGAGCATTTTTACTCTCTAAAGATATGAACCACTAAAAGATTATTCTACTCAAGAGAGAAAGGGATCAAAAAAAAAATATATTCTCTTTTCTAGAGTTTTGAGCTTATTTACTTGTGCAGAGTTGGTGAAACCACACAACAAAGATCGAGCCATTATATTCTAGAGGGAACAAGTCAGCATTCTACTGTATCGGTTTGAGGATTTTGTTTACCGCAGAGGATTTGAATCTCCTTAAAAAGAGCGAGATATCCGTGTCTCGGCTTGATCAACTCGTTGACACTTTTTAATATTTTTTTATATTCTAATCTCTATTTTGTGTATTTACACTAATATTTTTTATTTAAAAAATATTTAGAGGTAGGTATTATTTTTTATTTAAAG
Organism: Tillandsia fasciculata; assembly: GCA_029168755.2. Classification (NCBI taxonomy): domain Eukaryota; kingdom Viridiplantae; phylum Streptophyta; class Magnoliopsida; order Poales; family Bromeliaceae; genus Tillandsia; species Tillandsia fasciculata. The sequence goes on from CM054931.1 coordinate 833,065, forward strand.
TTAGTCTTAATCAATTTTAATATCATTCAACGGCTGCAGTTAGAATTCTAACTCTTTATATAGTTCCAACTCCAGTAATTTGACTGAAACGCATCAAACAGGCACACTAAGTCTAATTTTTTTTTTTTAGTTTTAATTGGAATTAAGTTGTAACTACACGGAACTAAGCAATTCTGAGAAAAGTTTTACTCAGAAAATGATTGGTCTCTTTGACCATGTCGCACCACGTGGGCTTAGTTCAAAATCAATTTGTTGAATACCATTGTATAGACGTACGTGGATCGATGTTGAATACCATTGAGTTCATTAATACTCTATGCAGGAAATTAATGCTCTCGGTGGCACAATGACAATTGTTTTCCAAATTTTAATCTATCTACTGTTTTAAAGTAAGCTGAAAAGTACGCATCTAACGGTTCAAAGTAATTCGGCTATAACCTGTACGTAGTTTTATGTACAAATTTACGTACAAATTTGGACCTGCATGTAGCTAGAGTGAGGATTTAAGTTGTCTGTTCATGCTTTCTCGCACCCGATAAATATGCATAAAATGTCAAACCAAGTACAAATTTGCGTGTTTCTACAAATTTTCTGGAGGTGCCTAACTCTTAAAAGCTGTCTCCTAACATGAGGTGCCTAATTAAGTTGTGTTCTTTCTAAGTATTAGTGTCAACTAAACTATGCCAAAAAAAGTAATCAACATTTCACCTTTTTTCTT